>PVIU01001927.1:86258-190445 GCA_004026605.1 Ondatra zibethicus | reverse complement strand
TGTGTGTGTGTGTGTGTGTGTGTGTGTGTGTGTGTGTGTGTGAAGAGCTCCTGGGATCCATCTGAGTACACACCCCGCAGGTGTTTTAGAGCACTCACAGAACCCTGTGGGAACAAGAACACTCTCCTTTCCATTTCTCCGCAGCAAACCCTGCCTAGTGGGGCAGAGAGCACCAGGGCGAACTTGCCATGTTGCCTCCGCGTAGGAAAGTGCCAGGGCGACCTTGGTGACCAGATCCCTGGAGGTTTAGAAGCAGGTCCTAGTTCCCAGCATGTGCCTAGCCCGCAACTGTAAAAAGGGGAGGGAATACCGTCCGTCGTAGTTAGGATCCTGGGAGAGCCGGCTTGTGAGGTATCTTGCCTCCTGAGCCAGCGGATGCAGGACCCGGATGGGACTCCGGATTCTAGCTAGCGCCCGCTGCGGCTCCCTGCGATCAAGCAGTGCCACACCCTGTGAGCGTGGCTGGTGACCTGGGGGTGGGTGTGTGTTGGGGGGGTGCCATTTCGGGAGCGCCGCTTTGGGCCACCGGGCCTGGCATTGCCCTCGCCCCTTGGCCCGCCCGGCAGCTCCAGATCGACGCGACAGCCCTCTCCGCCCCTCCCCCAAAGGCCAAACAAAACATAGTAAATATTTAATCCGGGCCAGGGAGCCAAGGAGGCCTCCCCGCCCCCTCTGTAGCCGTCTGGCTCCTCTGCCAGCCCCGGCTGCTCTCCGCGGTAATGAGGCCGGGAACGGCAGGGATCGATCACGGCCTGGGGCGGGGTGGGGGTGGCATCGCTGTCAACCCCAAGCACCAGATCCGGGAGCCTACTCGACGCACCCACCCGCATCCTCGCTTTTCCAAGAAGGTCCGGGAGTGAGTCCCCCACTGGCGTACCCTTGCTAAGAGGCCAAGTGTGAGCAAGTTGTGGGGTCAGTAAAGGCAGTAGGAAGTCCCATCCTTGGCTGATACCTGAGCTTCTGCCCTAAAACCAGACCATACCTTTAAGGCCTAATGGACGTTAATGCCTGGGGCTATGGGTGAGGCAGGAGCAGGCAGAGAGACCCCTAGAGAGAGGCAAAGCCCTTGGGTTTCCTGGTGTCTAGCTGCACTGCACTGATGACGTCCTCGCGGCCCCATTTACATAGTAATCACTGAACACCTACTGTGCGCTGGGCCACCAGCTGCCCGCCTGGAAACACACAAGTCGCAGACAGATTGCGTTCTGAAGGAGATGCTTGATAACTAAACCCAAAAGATGATTTCAGCTAGTGTTTGCATTTAGTGTAAAAAAAATAAAATGTAATGTGATACTGTGCTTGGCTGGGGAAAGAACATTAGCTGAGGTGGTCAAGATGACAGCAGGTTGGGGTAAAATCATCCCCGACAAATTCTGTAGCAAGTGCAAAGGCCCAGAGGCAGAAAAGAAATCAACCTGCTCCAGGATTGGGAAGAAGGGCCTGGGAGGTTGAATGTAGCAAGGGGGAGGGAGAAGGAGGCAGTGGCAGTCTCGGAGGATCTTGTAGACTGAGGGAGGAGTTTGGATCTCATTCTAAGTGCTGTGTGATGGCAGAGATTTTAAGCAAAGGAATGGCATGGTCTGATTTACCTGTTTAAAAGCTTCTGCTGGCAGAAGAGTGGAGAAAGGAAGGCAGAGAGTTGGGAAGGGAAGGGAAGGGAAGGGAAGGGCAGGGAAGGGAAGGGCAGGGCAGGGAAGGGAAGGGCAGGGCACAGGTTGGTGGGGGATGGTTTAGTGATAACCCAAGGAAGGTTGGTGCCTGCCGCTGGAAGGGCCCAGCCAAAACCAGCTTGCTCTTGGTGCACAGTCCATGGGGGGTCTGAGCAGGGACCAGGACTGCCATGGCCACTGTCCTGTCTCCCTGACCCAAATCCTATAATGGGCAGCCCAGGAAGCATTTTTTTTTTTCCTTTCCAGGAGCATTAGAAAATGTTGACATGTTTTTTGAAACAATTTCAGATCTGATATCTCGGCCAGATTGGGTTTGTAACCAGCTTTATTGTTTAAGCCTGCTGGGATTTCATCAAAGGCGTCTGCTGTTTACTCAGAACCATTTCATTGGAGAAAACAGCAAACAGACCTGCATTTCTATCTGATTTCACTTTTCCCCTTCTCTCATGAATTTAAGTGCTTGTGAAAGGCCCTGCTGATAAGGCAAAGCGGCAAGGATCAAGCCCTGAGGAGGGGCTGGGGTCTCAGCTAAGGCTTATTAACAGAACCAGAAAGGCTGGGGGTTGCTGGCAGTGCCCCTGGGGAGGCATTCCTGGCCTGCTGCCAGTCTTCCCCAAGGGGACACTGGGGAGAACCGCTGTTCCCTATACTCTGGCAAGATTTTCCAGTGTGTTCTGGTATCTTTAACGGATTTCCATTTCAGAGACAGGCAACAATGAGACTGAACATCAGCTCCCGTTTAGAGGCAGAGGCCACCCAGCCTGGGAGATGGGTTGGATGAGGCAGACTCCAGTTTTCTTGGGAAACAGCTGGGAGGTATGTGAGGCAAAAGGCAAGTGGGAGCCAGGTCACAGAAGTGCTGGAGAATTGGCCTGTCTGCTTCTCTGCCAGCACAGGAACTCAGTCAGCCCCTCTTCCTGTGACTGCCAGAGCCGGTACAGCTAGAAGGCTCTCGTCACAGGCTGAGCACTGCCTCTGCCACCCCAAGGAATCTGTCCTACTGTTATCTCTACTGCCTCATAGGACCTGGGATCTTTAAACAGGACCGTTGACCCAGCAGATGTTCTGTCCAGTGATAGAGATGCAGCTGTGTAGCCTATCAGAAGACGTCCTAAAAATTTCGGGTTAATGTGCCTTGTTCAGTTGCTTGAGCGGTAGCAAGCTAAATGCATGGGTTGCCTGGCATGCAGGCCAACTCTCGCCGGTTACACATTAGACCCACTTGTAAGGTCAATCGATGTGAACCAATTAACAGAAGGCTGAGGACTTGCCTTGAACTGACTGTAGATCTAACAGCGAGCCTTCAGAGAGGGGCGATGGTGTACAGAGGGGTTCTTCAGTGCCAAGGTTCTAAAGTACCATTGTGCTTTAACGCCTTCCCACAGGTGGGACCTCCAGCTATCAGAGCCCCTCACCCATGTGAGCTTCAGGAGAGAGGGGAAAGGTCAAAATTCCTATCCCCTAGAGCTAATTCTAGGTTCTACCAGTTGGTCATGCTTTTTTTTTTTTTTTTTTTTGGTTTTTTTTTGTTTTTTTTCGAGACAGGGTTTCTCTGTAGCTTTGGAGCCTGTCCTAGAACTAGCTCTTGTAGACCAGGCTGGCCTCAAACTCACAGAGATCCACCTGCCTCTGCCTCCCGAGTGCTGGGATTAAAGGCGTGCGCCACCACCGCCCGGCTGGTCATGCACTTTTCATCTGTTGCTTTTGAAATTAGAGCTCAGCTGCTCTGGGCCTTCAGGGGCTCCTCCATCCCTGTAAGCTCAGAGTGGGGTTCCAGGCTCTCTTCAAAAACAGAAGAGTCACATGTCTTGGGAATGCTGGCTGCTATCTGGCTGTCTATCATCTACCTATCTAACTAATTTTATTGTTGTATGTGTGCACGATAGGGGTGAGGTGTCTGCCATATGGCACACAGAGGTGAGAGCATAACTTTATGGATGGCTCTCTTCTTTCACTTTTACTGGGATCCAGGGATCGAACTCAGTGTGTCAGGCTTGTGCAGTAAGTGCTTTTGTGTGCTGAGCCATCTTTGGGGAACCTACATCATTTCTTTTCGTTTCTATGTCATGGTTCATTTTCATTGTCAAGCTGACATGTGGCGACACTTTGTGCTTTCACAAATAAAGCTTGCCTGATGATCAGAGTGTGAAGCTAGCAACTAGTTAGCCATAGAGGCCAGGCAATGGTGGCACATACCTTTAATCCCAGCACTTGGGAGGCAGAGGCAGGTGGATCTCTGAGTTTAAGGCCGCCCTGGGCTTCACATGATCGAGCCAGTCTAAAAGAGAATCAGAGTCAAGTGGTGGTGGTTTTAATCCAAGTATTTGGGAGTCACATTGCCTTTAATCCAAGCACTAGGGAGGTGGAGACAGGAAGGGATATAGCTGGGCAGAGAGAGGAATAATAAGGCAGAATAATAATAAGGCAGAGGGAGACAGGAGCTCACAGCATGCATTCTAAGGATTCCTAGAGACAGAATCACCCATTTGGTCTGGGGATTCGGTAGAGGTGAGAACTAGGGGCTAGCTGCTCTGTTTCTCTGATCTTTTTGCATTTACCCCTATATCTAACTCGAGGTTTTTATTATTAAGACCATTTAGAAATCTCTCTACATTGACTAGATCTGGAATCACTGGGGAGACATATCTGTGTGGTTAAAGGGAAGATCCACCCAGAAAGAGCTAGGGTCCCAGTGAAGATGGGAAAAGGAGCACCAACCAGCATTCATCTCTATCTCTACTCCCCAGATGCCAACGCAATGTGACCAGATGCATAGGATCTCCTTGCAGGGCCCAAGGTTAGCACGATTAATAAAAACCCAGAGACAAAAATTTGGGTTCAACCTGAAGGTCAGAAAAGCAAAACAGCCAGCCACTGGCTCTTACCTCTGCCTCAGTCTAAAATGGTGACCCTGCCTTCAGGAATCTCAGAATGAGACTGTCTGAGAGCTGTTTCCTCCCATTTTATATTCCTCTCTATGGCTGGAATGAAGGGCGTGCACCACTACCACCCAGTTTCTATGGCAAACTACTGTGACCACTGGGATTAAAGGGGTGTGCTACCACTGCCTGGTCTGGAAGAGACTAACCAGTGGGGCCGTTTTACTCTCTGATCTTCAGGCAAGCTTTATTTATTAAAATACAAATGGAATATCACTACACAAGGTCCCTGAGCTGGGATTTGTTTGTGTTGCTTTGTTTTGTTTTTAGGCAGGATCTCTTGCAGCTCAGGCTTGCCTTAAACTCAATTGGCTGACCTTGAACTCCTAATCCTCCTGCCTCTACCGTCCAAGGACTAGGATTCCAGGTGTGTACTACCCTGTCTGTGAACTGGAGTTCGAATCCCCACCTGGATGACTCTGGAGCTCTGGTGTCTCTTTACTTGACCTCATTTTCCTCAGTCTTCTGAGAGGTTAGGTAGGGTCAGGAACTACTCCCAGATGGGGGTTGAAGGGTACAAGCTACCAAGATGACCAGGAAGGTAGAATGGGCCTTTGGGCGTTCTGAGGTAAGGCTATGGGTGTTTAAGCTATTTGCCCCCTAAATGGCCCAGTGACCTCTGCCAAAGAGTTTCAGGTCATGTTATTACACTATTACAAAATTGGTTTTCTGCTGGTTGGGAGGCTGAGGCAGGAGGATCACTTATACTGTGGGAACTGAGGCCAGCCATACAATTCTCTTCTTAATGACCCCCGACTCTACTCCTGAGATATCCTATCTCTGCTTCAAACCACCAAACCCCTTTCTCATTACCATAAAACGAGGACAGCCATTTCATCTTCCCACTCAGGCTATCGCTTTCCTCTGGGCCTTCTGTCTGTGCCTACTACCTGGAAATTCTGCTGAGCCCACAGTGCTCAGACCCAGCTACCGCTGCTGCTAAGCCAGAGCCTAGGGATTAGACCGAGGCCGTGGACTGAGGAATGCTGAGGTATCCTTGTCCATAGGGAGGGTCCAATGTAAACATCTCAAGGAGTGGCTGGTTTAAAGGAGTGTGTGTGTGTGTGTGTGTGTGTCTTCCTGTGTACATGTATGTGTGCCTCTATGTGTTTTGTTTTACTCTGTTTTGCTTTGGGACAGGGTTTCTCTGTGTAGCCTGGCAGTTCTAGAACTTGTTCTGTAGACCAGGCTGGCCTTGAACTCACAGAGATCCACCTGTCTCTGCCTCCCAAATGCTGAGATTAAAGGTGTGCACCACCACCATGACCAGCTGCTTGTATGTGTGTTTGTGTGTGTATGTGTGCATATGTGTATGAGTCTGTGTGTGTGTGTGTATGTGTGAGACAGAGTCTGTGTGTGAATCTGTGTGTATGTTTTCATGTATATGTGTATATACATGTATGTGTATGTATGTATATGCATGTGTGTGTTTTTCTTTCAGTTCAGAGGAGTTGACTCCAGATTTTGTATTGTTTTCCTCTTACAGCATCGACTGTCAAATCCTTGACCTTTGAGGGTGGGTTTGATTTATTTATTTTTTTTTGAAAAGGCCAAAAGTAATTTGAAGCTGTGTTGTGAATATAGGGAATGAGGGTTTCAGAATGTGGGCTGCTTGTGTTGTTGGGGTTTTAAAAGCTGCCTGGACTCAAAATGAAAGGAACCCCTAAAGAGTTAGGCCTTGTTTGCTCCCATGGAAGCTTCAGGGTGTTGTACTGTTGCACTCCCTTTGAACAGGGGCTTGGTTCTCAGTGACCACTCTGACAGAAGGGCAGCGGAAGGAAAGTAAGGCCTTGTTGAGCCACTGCTATGTGCCAGGCTCTTTACATACATTATGGCAGCTGACTGAGGTAATTTTTGGAGTAAGGCCCATCTATTAAAAAATTCTTAAATAATTCATTGTCTTTCTTACTCCCCACTGTAACCCTATTAGAACAAGCTCTTAGCCCACTTAACAGGTGATAAAATTAAGACTAAAGGAAGGAAATGACTTCCCAAGGTCATAGAGTTTTTCCAGGCCCAGGATTTGAACCCAGGTCTGAGTGACTCCCAGAATGAAGACAATTCGTTTCTTCATTCATTGATTCATGGAGACAGTCTTGTTATGTAACCCAGACTGGCCTCAAACCCTCTGTCTCCTTAGTGCCAGGATTATACTGCCATACCCAGTTTAATTTTCTTATGTGTAATTTTTGTATGTTTACCCTATTCATCCTAACCTTCAACACGCAACTGTGGTTTCATTATGTCACAGTGATGTCATCAGGCTTCATTCATGGAAGGGAAAAAAAAGCAGGTCCCAAGGAGGGAAACGCTGCCTGTGTGCAGTGGTAGCCGCCATCAGCAGTCGGGGGAGGTGTGGGTGACAATGGCAAAGAATGAAGTATGGTGTTTATTAGGTCCTGGCAAAGGCCTAGGAGTTCCAGATGCCAAGCTGTGATAAGTGGGAACTGCCTGTCTCAGCTCTTGTCCAGTTCCAAGAGTTGAGCAGGCTCCCAGTTCGGGGCTTTGAAGCAACTGGATGTACAGATCCAGCCCTGGGAGCTTTCTCAACCATTGGCAAGACAGGGCTCTCTCTGGATCATAATGGCAGTAATAGTACCAGATGAAGCCTGTGCTGATGGAGCATGTGTGATAAGCCAGACATTGATTGCCTCATTAAACTTTGATCTCTCTCCTTGCTCTTAACCCACAACTTGAGGATGCTGGACTGTTAGCCCTAACAGGGTCCCCAGTCCACAAGTTGTCTCTCTAAATCCAGAAACTGACACTCTTCCTTTCCTGGGATGTCACATGTCCCTAGGGAACTGAGTATGCAAGGACCCTAGGGGTTGGGGACTTGTCAGGGAGAAACAGCTCCAAGAGGATTTTCTCAGCTAGGATCACAGCTGGAGCCCTCTCAGATGCAAAGGGTCCTCACCCTCTCACCAGCAAGTAGAGATTTGAATAGGAAAGTGTGAGGAACATGATCATAGTATCAACACCTGGCAACCGCCTAAACGCCCACTGGCGGGTGGCGGGTGGCGGGTGGGGGGGGCAGCTGGTAAGAAACACAGCACCGTGAGCATTGGGATTCTGCGATCCAGGGAATGGGCGGCCCTGCGCTGCTGTGGGCTGCGTGCCAAGATGTATTGCTGAGTGAAGAAGCGGTGCTAATACACTGTGATAACATTTGGATTTTAAAAAAGAAAGATTTGCTTGTATGTAATAGACGTTTTCTGGAAAGGCACAAAAGGAGCTGTTAGCAGTGGGATGTCTCTGAAGAAAGATCCTGGGGACTGGAGGTCCGAGAGAGGAAAGGGGAGCTTCCTTTCACTCTATATCCTTTGTGTAAAAAAAAACTTTTTTTTTACTATGTGAATGCATTATTTTTTTCGATTAAAAAGAAAGTAGTAGGGGATTTAAAGGAAAAAAAAGTCTCCAGGCTTTATCTGGCTTCTCTGTCTACTTTCTCATCCCGGTCTCCAGCCTGGTTGTGCTAGCCTGACTTTCAGGCCATTTCCCAGTTTCTCTCCCTCTGCCTTAGCCTAGGCCCTCCCAGAGACATCCAGTACTACCCCTACGGGTACTTAAAACCTACCTTTTTTGCCTTGAAACATAAATAACTGCAATCTGCAGAGACGAACTTCATTGCACTCCCAGAGCAGACAGAAATCGGCTGGCACCGGGGTGCTCCATAAATGTTTGCAGAGCCAATTGAATCTGTGACTCGGTTGGTTACGCTGAGCAAGGGACTAATTGGCCAAGGTCAGGCATCCAAAGCCCACATTTTGGAGCTCTTGGAACTTACAGAGGAGCTTTCTTCCCAGATGCAGTCTGACCCCTTACTCCAGTGTGGCTCATGCCACAAGGAGGGAGCTGTCTGCACAGGGAAGAGGAATGGGGTCTCAGGGCACAGCATGTCTCAGGGCACAGCATGTCTCCCAGAGACACAGCTCAGAGCAGCCACAAGAGCAAGCAGGATAGAGTAGCAGTGCAACTGATCGAAGGACCCAGCTTTGGAAGCAACGTGACTCAGAGAGGATCTGAAACCAGGCAAAGAGGCTGACACTGTAACCCCAGCACTGGGGAGGTCCAGGCAGGGAGACAGCAGAGTCTGTGGCTAGCCTGGCCTATAGAGCAAGCCGTAAACTCTATTCCTAACCATCTCCTCATTCTTCCTCTTCCTTTCTCTCCTTCCTTTTGTTCTGAATATTAGATGGTCTGATTTTTTATCACAAGAACTTATAAATGGACATACAGAATTCAACACTGAATATGGCAGTGACTTACATGTTGTTGGAAAGCTGAGGCAGGAGAATTGTCATGAGTTCAAAGCCAGACTACATACTGAGTTTCAGGGAAGCCTGGACTTTGAGAAAGGAGTGGCGAGTAGGGTCTCTTGGGGTAAGAGCATTTGCCCAGGACCCAGGTTCAGTTCCCAACACTCACATGGCACCTTATAACCACATATCACTCCAGTTCCAGGGGATCTTATGCTGCCTTCTGGCCTCTGAGGGTACCTGGCACACACATGATGCATGTATATGCAGCCATTCCTATGACCACATCTTCAAGGTGGGGGGACAACACTGGAGAGATGGCTCAGTGATTAAGAACACTTTTTTTTTGTTGTTTTTTTGAGACAAAGTTTCTCTGTGTTAAGGTCCTAGCTGTCCTAAAAGTAGCTCTTGTAGACCAGGTTAGCCTCGAACTCCTGAGTGCTGGGATTAAATGCGTGCGCCACCACCAATAAAAAGCTGAGCACTTTTATTTTTATAAATTAATTACTTTTTATTTATTTTGAGATGGGAGCTTTCTACATAGCCCTGGCTGTCGCGAAACGCACTGTGTAGATCAGGCTGGTCTTGAACTCACAGAGATCTGCCTGCCTCTGTCTCCCAGCAAGTGATGGGATTAAAGGTGTGCACCACCACCACTGGCACTTACTGTTCTTATAGAGGGACCTAGGGTCAGTTCCCATAACCACATGGTGACTCATAGCCATCTAATCTATAGCATCAATCAGATCCAGGGCATCTGATTCCCTCATCTGACCTTTGAGTACACCAGGCATGCACTCCATGAACAGGCATACATGCAGGTCAAACACATCCACATGAAAGATCAATTTAAATAATAATAATAAAAAAAACTGGGCATGGTGGTGTGTAACTTTAATCCCAGCATTTAGGAGGCAGAGGTAAATTGATGTCTATGAGTTTCAGGTCAACTAGGGCTACATAGTGAGACCTTATCTCAAAAAGGAAGGAAGGAAGGGAGGGAGGGAGGGAGGGAGGAAAGAAGGAAGGGAGGGAGGGAGGAAAGAAGGAAGGAAGGAAGGAAGGAAGAGA
The DNA here is from genome assembly GCA_004026605.1 of Ondatra zibethicus. Lineage (NCBI taxonomy): Eukaryota > Metazoa > Chordata > Mammalia > Rodentia > Cricetidae > Ondatra > Ondatra zibethicus. Next base: position 180,506 of record PVIU01001927.1, on the reverse strand, counting down.
AAAAGGAAGTCTGGCGGAGGGGGTGGGCAGAAAATAGCCTGGAGGAAGGAGCACTCAGGCAGCATGGCCCATGACCACCCTGTCTTTTTAAAATGAACCCATTCCAGGGTTCTCTGGCCTCAGCTGGTATGCAATGCCTCCTCACTCCTTTCTGGAATCTTTGAGACAGCCACTTGGCTTGGGCTCTGGTCTCTTCCTGCCTGCTCGTTCGCCTCGCGGAAGAGGCTTCTTGTCCCAGTAAGGGTTATTATGATGAGGGAGCATTTGCCTGCAAGCAGAGTGAGTCAGAAAGTTTGATATGTCTTCCCTCAAAAAAGCATCTGTAATTTTTGACCACATTAATAGAAGTGTCCAAATCTAGGACGGGAAGGGATCTGGTTGCCCGTGGAGCGCCGACTGACTGACTCATCTCCGGCCTCGTCACGTCCACCATTGGCGTCTGAATCCACCCCCTTCTGTGCCCGTCCCCCAACTGGGGCTACGGCTCCTGCTTGCAGCATGGCAGTCCACTTGTGATTGGTGTTTGGATTCCTTCTCCAGTCTCCAGTCTCTGTGCCACAGTTGTGGTGTTAAGAAAGATGGTCTGGAGTCTGCCCAGAGCACTCTGATGTCTTCTCTGGGCTCTTAGAATCCACCCTTCCCCCACCCCTTACATTTCTTTTCTTTAGCATTGTGTGTTTGTGTGTGTATACACATGGGCACACATACCATGGCACACTGCGGAGTTCAGAGGACAGAGTGTGGGAGTCAGTTTTGTCCATCTGCCACTGGTCCTGGGGCTGAAACTCAGGCGTGAGGCTTGGCAGCGAGTGCCTTTATCCACTGATGCACCCCTGCTCCTCCTGAATGTGGTGTCAACACCTTTAATCACAGCAAACGGAGTGGGAGTAGGGGTCAGGAACAGGCGAATCTCTGTTTGAGGCTAGCCTGGTCTACAAAGCAAGTTCCAGGAGATCCAGGGCTGTTTACACAGAAACCCTATCTCAAAAACTTAAAAAAAAAAATTCATGCACCAAAATTAACCAGACCCAAAGACTTCTATGCAGTAAGAAGTGTTTTTGGTTTTGTTTTTTGGGAGCAGGTTAGCCTCTGTCCTCAAACACTCTCAAGTTCTGGCCCAGCCTGGTCTACATAGCAAACTTCAGGCCAGCCAAGGCTACATGGTAGGACCCTGTCTCAACAACAACAACAAAAAGTTCATCACATCAGGCACAGAGGCTGCAGCAGAGGTTGAGGGCACCTATCCCTAACTGCAAACAAGAAGCAGAGCTTGAACTGGGAATTACAGTATGGCAGCTTTTGAAACCTCAGAGCTGGCCCTACCTCCTAAGCTTCTGCCAGGCAGTTCTACCAAATGGGGACCAAGTATTCAAATGCCACATTACCGTAGGAGCAAGTGCTCTTAACCCTGACCTCCAGACTTGCTTCACACCACATTCCCTCGTGACTTCCTGCTTTGCACATGGGTTGGTCTCCCTGCCCAGGGTCCCCAACGTAATGGCCATGGTGCCTGGAAGGCTGCCTTGGTCTTTGTCTCCCCGCTAGGTGATTTTCTACCTTGAGTCTACTTCATGTGACACTTCTTTGGGAAGTGGATCTGAACCCTCCAGACTAGGTCAGAACTGCAGTTATATGTGATGACAGCATTCCGCTTCCGCTCATTCGGCAAATATTTAATGACAGCAGCAGGGTGCCAGGTACACTCTGGTGCTGAAACTTTATTGTTGTGCAAGCCCGCTGCCTTAAGGGAGATGATGAAGCATTGTGGAGCGGCCTTAATTAGGTCTTAATTACCTCTGGTCAGAGATGCTGGGGGGATTCTACCCAGAAAGAATACATGTGTGCATGTCTGGAAACTCACATCTGCATTCTCACCTCTGGGGGGGAGTTCTACACGGAAAGAACACATGTGTGCATGTCTGGAAATGCACATCTGCATTCTGAGTGCCCACACTGTCTGGCCTTGAAAATTATACAGTTTCAGGGGGTGGAGAGATGGCTCCATAGTTAAGGGCATTTGTTGTTGGGTTTTTGGTGTTGTTGTTTGTTTTGGTTTTTCAAGACAGGGCTTCTCTGTGCAGCTTTGGAGCCTGTCCTGGAACTAGCTCTTGTAGACCAGGCTGGCCTCAAACTCACAGAGATCCACCTGCCTCTGCCTCCCAAGTGCTGGGATTAAAGGCGTGCACCACCACCGCCATCACCATTCTTAAAGAGGACCTGGGTTCTGCTCAGCAATGGTAGCTCACTCCTTTAATCTCTAGCACGTGGGAAGCAGAGGCAGATAGATCTTTGAGACCAGGCCAGCCTGGTCTACATAATGAGTTCCAGGCCAGCCAGAGCTACACAGTGAGATTCTGTCTCAAAACAAAACACCACACACACCACCACCACCGCCACCACCAACAACAACATCAACACCACAAGATATATTCCAGGCTGGCCTGGAACTCAAGATCTTCTCAGGAAGCTGTCTGTCACTGTCCCAGTTTGCTGTTCTGAATTCTGAGCTTCTCCTCCCCTGTTAGAGTGAGTCAGAGTTGTGAGCCTGAAGTTACTGGCTCCTGCTGGACCCTGTACCAACCTCTGAGGCTTTCTGAGGAAGTGTTAGAGCTACAAACCCATTCTTCAGGGACTTCCATAGCGCCTCTGCCTCTGCCTCTCGAGTGCTGGGATTAAAGGCTTGTGCCACTACCACCCAGCTTCTCTCTCTCTCTCTCTCTCTCTCTTCCTTCCTTCCTTCCTTTTCTTTTTTTGGGGGGTAGTTTTTCAAGACAGGGTTTCTCTGTAGCCCTGACTGTCCTGGAACTCACTTTGTGGACCGTGCTTCGCCTCAAACTCACTGATCCATCTACCTCTGCCTCCTGAGTGCTGGGATTAAAGGTGGTCGCCACTATGCCTGGCTGTCAGGCAGTTTTCTAAACCTTACCTTTTCACTCCTTGTCACCCAGCGCGGCTCTCTTCTCATGTGGCAGCCCCGAGACACAACACTGGCTTTGCCTAACTCTAGAAAGCTGAGGGAGGCGAAGTGACTTCCTCAAGGTCACAGTGGTGGCAGGATGGAGCCCAGCTTTGTCCAGCAGAGCCTGAGTCTGGGGTCAGCCTGCCAGAGCCTGGCGCTGCCATTTGTCAGCTGTGGGATTCTAGTAGTTTCCTACAGCTGCTGTAAATTACCACAAACTCAGTGGTTTAAAACCACAGAGATTTATTCTTTCACAGCCTCTGGAGGCCAGAGTGTGAAATCAAGATGTCTTCAGGGCTATGCCCCTCTGGAGGTGCTGGGGACAATCTGTTCTTGCCTTTTCCAGCGCTGGTGACTGTTCACATTCTCTGAGGCTGCACCAGTCCAGTCTCCATCTTCACATGGTTCTTCTTTGTCTTTAACAGGGATGTTTGCCATTAAATTTAGGACCCATCTGGGTAATCCAGGATAATCTCCTTCCAAGGTCCCTAACTTAATTACATCTGCATAGACCCTTTTCCTAAATAATGTCGCATTCATAGATTCTGGGGATTTGAGTGTGGACGTATTTTTTGATCAGCACTTTCCAAACCTGCCCACGGACCTCCATCTGGACAGTTGTCCTCTTTGGGCTTCAGTTTTTCATCTCTAAGGTCATAACTGGGTGTGGTGGCATAATCCTGTAATCCCAAAATTTGAGGACCAGGAATTCAAGGTCATCCTCAACTACAACCCAAGTTTGAGGCCAGCCTGTGCTGCATGACACCCTGTCTTAAAAAAAAAATAAAAATAAAATGAGACGACTTAGTGGGTGAGGGAGCTTGCTGTCAAACCTGAGGACACAAGTTCGATCCCTGGAGCCACGTGGTAGGAGAGAACCAGCTCCTTAAAGATGTTCTCCGACCTCTGCCCGAGAGCTTTGGCATGCTCCCCATAAGGAAATATAAAGTGAAACAACAAAAAGTGGGTAATAGTGCTATTTGTATGCGTGTCGGGGGTGCATGTATGTGGGATGTGGTATATGTATGTGCAAATGTTCGTGGTACATTTGTGTGCATGTTTAAGCGCATGTATGCTCATGCAGATGCCAGAGGAGGACCCTTCCTCTGTCATATTCCTCTGCCCATATTGCCTTGAGACAGGGTCTCTCCCTGAACAGAAGCTTTCTATTTCGGTGAGGCTAGCTGACCTGTGAGCTCTCAGGATCCACCTGTCTCCACCCCCGTGATGTGGCACATGAAGCCACATCAGGTTTTCTGTGTGGGTGCTGGGGATTTGAACTCAGACCCTTATGCTTGCACATCAACCACTGAGCCATATCTGTAGCCCTGAGTGCTAATATATAATGTTGTCATGGGGATTGATACAAAATGTTCCCTTTGAGTACACATAGCAACAAGCACTTAGTAAATGTCCAATAAATGTTGCTTATTATCACACATGGTCTCACTGTGGCCATCTAGGTGACTTTTTCTTCCTAGGTGGGCCTGGTTCCCATTATCTAGTAACAGTAGAGACAAGAAGGGGTGGTTGGTCTCTTTGTACAGAGTTGTCAAGGTTCTAGTCAAGGGACCTCCTGCCTGCTCCTCAATTGGGGATATCCTATTATCCTGTCAGGCCTGGAGTCCCTCAGCCTGAGGGGCAGCACAACCTGAGGAGATCTCCTGCCAATCACCTCCTCCCTCACCCTGACTGCAGGGACTGGCCTGGGAACTCTATGATTTACAGTGACGAAATGTAAATTGCAGAGACTCCTGGCTTCCTGTGCAGCCAAGATCCTATCAGCATCTCATTCCCCTTACCTGGGACTCCTCCTGGTCTCATTTGGTGCGTTCTGGTGGCAGGGCGCCTCCTCAGCGACCACGACAATGCCTGGCTTCCTACATCTATCACAACGGTGCTGTGACAATGTAATTTTTATCTCTGGTTGTTTATTTCTCGGATGGAACTACTTGTAAATTCCAAGAAGAAAATATATCCCTGTGTGTGACAGAACCAGCCCAGGGCGATTAATCTGGGCTTTTAAGCTGGGAACGAAAACCAGGTTTATGCTGCTCTGTGCATAAGTGTCCCGTAATCAACCACAGTCATTAATTGTCCTCTGATGGAGCAGTGGCCCCAGAAGGCACTGGGATCAGTGGGATTTGATCTAGATGGATGGGAATAGGGTCTTCATTTCCCATCTGTCAGGTGGTTAACAGGCCCTTGGGACAGAGTGGGAGGCACGTGGCTTCTGGCCAACAGGTACAAGAGGTGGGGGCAGAGACCCATATTATTTTTAAGGCTAAGTTGACAGTGTGCGTGAGAAGAAAGAGGGTACCAGTGGGAATCAGTGCCTGGATGGTGTGAACTCTGTCTGGCTCAGTCCAACAGACTCAGGTTCAAATCCAGGCCCCACTACTTACCCCAAACCTTCAGTGAAGGGCAAAGAGTTTTGGACTGGCAAAGAGAAAAGAGTAAGTTGGCCCAGAGGCCTCTGGGAGAATTGAGAAGCAAGTCTGATAAACACATGTTCCCTGTAGTGGGTGTTCAGCGTGTGTCTACTCCTGACTCTCCCATGGGCCTGGGGAAGCGTGCAGGCCATGGAAGATGAAAGCAGCAGAAACCGTCAGGATTCTGGAGTTGGAGGGAATGTGGATGCCTCCTAATGAAAAACCCAGTGGCGGTTTGGGGAATTGAGGGGACTTAGAAGCTGGGAGGCTGCCTCTCCCAGCTGTCAGCAGTTGTCTGTCTGCACATTATGCTGCTGCAGTAGCAAGGCCAGGACCTGGGATCCTTGACCTTGATCTGTGGCTCCTACAAGCCCAGATGGTCAGTTTCAGAAATCCAAAGTTCCCTGGAACCAATTGAGGTGGTGTATACAGTAGGCAAATACTGAAAAGCTGGAAGAGATCAGGAAGGACTCAGAGGCCAGCCTGGGCTACATCTCCTGGTGACTCTCAATGCCTTGGAAGTGGAGGCATAAGGTCATCCTTGGCTACATGGCAAGTTTACAGTCATCCCAAGCTACAAGAGACCCTGTCTCAGAAAAACAAAATAAGCCAGATATGGTGGCACATGCCTTTAATCTCAGCACTTGGGAGACAGAAGCAGATAGATTTTGTGAGTTCGAGGCCAGTCTGGTCTACACAGCAAGTTCCAGGTTAGCCAGGGTTAACACAGTCCCCTAGAAAAACAGCCACTGTTCTGTGTGCAGGTGCACTGTCGGAATGACAGCCTTCAGGCTCTCAAAAGGATTCCCCACCCAAAAGTGACTTTCTGTAAACCAAGTTCTGTCAAGGATGGGGAGCTACTGCCTGTGCCCTCTTGCCTCTCGGCTAGAATACATGATCTGGGATTTCCTTGGCTACAGGGTCACCGGACCACCCTTATTCTAGGCCAGTTCTTGCTCTTCTGTCCAGGAAAAACAGCTCACAAGTGCCATCAGGGAATGGCAGAGTGTGGGCCTCGCTCTACTCCACCAAGTAATTTCCACATTTTTACATTTCGGCCAGATCAAGATTTTGTAAAGCCGCCGGGCGGTGGTGGCGCACGCCTTTAATCCCAGCACTCGGGAGGCAGAGGCAGGCGGATCTCTGTGAGTTCGAGGCCAGCCTGGTCTACAAGAGCTAGTTCCAGGACAGTCTCCAAAGCCACAGAGAAACCCTGTCTCAACCCCCCCCCCCAAAAAATTCCAGATAAACAAGAAACAATGTAATTAAAAAAAAAGAAAAAAAAGATTTTGTAAAGCCTAAAAATGGTCTCTCTCTCTCTCTCTCTCTCTCTGTGTGTGTGTGTGTGTGTGTGTGTGTGTGCATGTGTAGATGTCAGTGAGTATATATGCATTGTGTGTGAATGTATGTGTGTGGTGCTTTTATGAAAAAGTCTAAGCCAGGCAGTGGTGATGCACACCTTTAATCCCAGTACTTAGGAGGCAGAGGCAGGGGATCTCTGAGTTCAGGGCTAGCCGGGTCTACAGAGCAAGCTCCAGGATAGCCAGAGCTACACAGAGAAACCCCGAGAGAGAAAGAGAGAAAGTCAGAGAGAGGAAAGAGAGAAGGGAGAGGTAGAAGGGGAGAGAGGGAGAAAAGCTAAAATTTAGGAAAGCCCGAGTCTTGAGTTAGGTAAAGGCCTTGGGAAGAACAATAGTCACCCTATAAGATGACATTCACTGGACACAGGTCCTCTGGGAACATGGGGTCTCAGGATAGCTTTCTCACCCAATGACCTCCCAGGGCTACTGTGCCCTCTCCACCTAGATGTTTGCCCAGTTTTCTGATTGCTGGTTGTTGGGTAATTGATACAGAACTGTGAGGAGAACAGCCCCTCTTCAAGGAGCTCACAAAGGGGGACTCCACAGTCAGTGAACAACGGCCTGGTGTTGCCTACTCGCTGAGGTTTTTCTCTGAGTCCTGGTGAGGCACCCCCTTCCCTGTTCCTTGGCTCAGCCAGAGGCTGTTCCCCCTTACTCTACTTTCAGGGCTGCCCTGTGGACTGGATCCACCTCTGTGCAAGAGGAGAATAGGGCCCCCTACAGGGCATCCGAAGTAGGGCAGTGTATTTATGAGACTGCCTTCCTGTAGCTCCAGCCCCAGGGGGATGGAAACTGGAGGGTGTGGAGACTGGGGACTGCCCCTCTAACTGCCTTACTCCTCCTGGCGTTTGCTGGGTTGTTTCATGTGCCGGGCACTGTGCCCGGGTTAGGATGGTGAGGGAAAACACTATCCAGAGAAAAAAGCTGAGACGAAGGATCCAATCTAGCTCTCTGACTTTGCCACGTCCTAACCGCCAGCACCTTTGGCTTTGAGTTTGTTGTCTAGAAAGTGGTGATGACAACCATTTGCTGGACTGTTCAGTTTTGGGTCTCACAGGTGTGGCGGCCCTGGGATTGACATTGTATCTCACTGTAAAATGTGGACACAGGGCTGGCCCTGGCATTGGCGCTGTAAATCTTTTTTTGTTTGTTTGTTTTGTTTTGTTTTTTCGAGGCAGGGTATCTCTGTGTAACAGGCCTAGCTGTCCTGGAATTCACTCTGTAGACCAGACTGGCCTCCAACTCACAGAGATCCACCTGCTTCTTTCTCCCAAGTGCTGGGATTAAAGGCGTGCGCCACCACTGCCCAGCAGCACTGTAAACCTTGACTCTTACTATCTTGAAAGGTCTATCCAGCCTGTTGGAGTTCACCATCTTTTCTCTCTGGCATCTTGAGTCTTTTTCTAGATGCATAGTTAGTGTAAGACACAACTTTCATGTCGGTAGAAGACTTTCAGGATGGGCTCTAGTCAGTCACCCTCCAGGTGAGGCAGCTGCGGGAGGGGACAGGGACAACCCTATCTGCCCCACTTCCTTAAAGCCTTTGAAAAGACAGGCTTAACAAAGAGAAAACATCAAGGCAGATTCTGATTCATTACTAGCCCTTGTAAGTTCTGGCCTGTGCCCTGGATGGAAGGTTCCCAGGGAACTGTGGGGCTTCAGCTGTTCACTATGTCCACAGCCACCCCCCAAGCAGGAGGGCCGTGGGGCTCATCTGGAATACTTTGTCCCATCAGTGCTTCCCCGCCCTTCCTGTCCAGTGTGACTCCAGAAAGAAGTGAGGGGAGGTGTCAGCCCTCATCCCCTGGGAACCCATGTTGTACTACTGATAAGGATTTAGATGGATTGTTGAGCTGACCCACTTACTAATCTTTTGTGTTTGTTTCTCTTCATTTTGCTTTTTGAGACAGTCTCGTGCATTCCAGGCTGGTCTCAGACTTGTTATGTAGCCGAGGGTAATCCAGAACATCTTTTATTAATTTTTATTTTATGTGCACAGTCATTTTGTCTTTAGGTATGTCTGTGCACCACAGGTGTGCCTGAGGCCTGCAGAGGCCAGAATGGGGCATCGAACCCCCTGGAACTAGAGTTATAGGCAGCTGTGAGCCACTGCGTGGATGCTGGGAATTGAACCTGGGTCCTCTGAGCAATCTCCCCTGTCCCTAATCTAGAACTTCTGATCCTCCTGCCTCCAGCTCCTAATGCTCTAGTGTAGGCGTGTGCCACCACGTCTGGTCAATGCTAGAGACTGGAACCCAGGCTTTGTGTCTGCGCGACAAGCGCTCTACCAACTGAGCTGTCAGTTGGCACAGCCTCCCTCTATAGTCCAGGGTGTCCTGGAACTCACGGCTTCGTCTGTCTCAGCATTTTAAATTCTGGAATTATAGTTGTAAACCATCGCGCATGTATGTGTATGTATGTATGTGTGTACATGCATTGCGTTTATCTATGTGTGAATATGTATCTGGGGTTCAGTAACCAATCATGGATTTTTTTCCTTTTTTCTTCCTTCCTTTCTTTTTTTGTTTTGTTTTTTGAGGTAAGGTTTTTCTGTGTATCCCTGACTATCCTGGAACTTACTCTGTAGACCAGGCTGGCCCCTGCCTCTTGAGTGCTGCCCTGCAGATTTTTTGTTTATTTTTTGTTTTTTGTTTTTCAAGACAGGGTTTCTCTGTAGCTTTCTTTGGAGTCTGTCCTGGAACTAGTTCTTGTAGACCATGTTGGCCTTGAACTCACAGAGATCCGCCTGCCTCTGCCTCCCGAGTGCTGGGATTAAAGGCGTGCGCAGCAACTGCCTGTCTCAGATTTTTTTTTTAAGACAGGGTCTTACTATGTAGCCCTGGCTGTCCTGGAACTCACTATATAGACCAGGCTGGCCTCAAACTCACAGAGATCTGCCTGCTTCTGTCTCCAGTGTGCTGGTATTAAAGGTGTGTGCCATCACAACTTGCTCCATCCTATATTTTGAGACAGGGTCTCTCGCTGGCCCTGGGCTCACTGATTAGACTGTCCTGGCTGACCAGCAAGCACAGAGGTCTACCTGTCTCCTCCCCTATAGGATTATAAGCACTCACCACCATGCCCAGACATATATATGTATGTATGTATGTATGTATGTATGCATGCATGTGTGTGTTTAGAGTAATGGGGCATGGATGTGCTATGGTCCACATGTGGCGCTTAGAGGACAGCTTGTGAGAGTTGGTTCTCTCCTCCCACCATGTGGATCCTGGGAATGGGACTCAGATCAAGGTTGATGGCAAGCACCTTTACTCTCTTTTCTTTTCTTTCCCTTCCCTTTTTTTTTTCTTGTTGAAACAGGGTCTCAAGTAGCATAGGCTGTCCTCACTGACTGTGTAGCTGAGGCTAATCTGATCCCTCTGCCTCCACTTCTAGGTGTTATGAATTTTTTGCATTTATTTATTTGTTGGATTTATTTATTTTGTGTGCATGAGTGTCTTGCCTGTATTGTATGTCTGCACACCATACCTGGCTGGTGTGTGAGTTAGGAGCTTCCATGTGGGTTCTAGGAACCAGATCCTTTGCAAGAATAATAAGTGCTCTTAACCACTGAGCCACCTCTCCAGCCCTGAGTACTAGGATTACAAGGGCATGACACTATGCCCAGTTTTTTGTTTTTTGTTTTTGTTTTTGTTTTTTCGAGACAGCGTTTCTCTGTAGCCTTGGAGCCTGTCCTGGAACTAGCTCTTTGTAGACCAGGCTGGCCTCGAACTCACAGAGATCCGCCTGCCTCTGCCTCCCGAGTGCTGGGATTAAAGGCGTGCGTCACCACCGCCCGGCTCACTATGCCCAGTTTTATGCTGGGCATAGAACCCAGGGCTTCCTGTGTACCAGACAGCCGCTCTACTGACTGAACGACACCCCTAACCTTTGCTTTGTTTTTTGAGATGCGTCTCACTCCATAGCCCCGGACGACCTGAAACTCTTAAGTCCTGCTCCAGGTGCTGAGGCTATAGGTCCACACCACTACTCGCAGCTGCATTGTTCCCTTTGCATTGTTGTGCACGTGCCAGGAGGCAGCAAACACGGGCTACACCTGTGTGCACCTGGGCACGCATATACGGGAGGCCCCTGTCTGAGAGCCTGCCTGCACAGGTCACTGGAGGTGGGGGCAGGTGGCCTCAGACACATGGTTGTCTAAGTGGGAATCCCTCCAGCAACTGTGTGGCTTGTGCCATGGCCACAGCTTCCACATCCCAACGGAACTGTTTGTTTTTCTGTCGTGAATCAAGAGCTAAGCTCCATGCTAAGGGTTCTAAGCGCATGGCTGCACTCAGTCTGCACGGTAGTCCCATAAAGTGGGCCCTGCCCCCATTTTATGGATGAGCAGACTGAGAGGTTAAGGGAAGAGTTCAAGGTTACACAGCCAGTCAGTCCCGGCTGGAATCCATAGGCAGGTCTAATTTGAAGCTTGAGCTCCGAGTCGCTATTCCTGGCTGCTGTTGCCGGGAGGCTCCAGGCAGAACCCACCTGGATTCTTCCGCTTTGATGGCTATTCCAAGAGTCCACCAGCTATCTCCCCCAAGGCTGTGCTCCATTAGCTCCTCCTCTGGGGATAGGCGAGAGTGCATCAATTTGCTAAAGAGAGTCCATGTCCCAGAGAGGAATGTGTCACCTCTCTCCATTTTCTGGGTGCTCCATAGTATTGGGTTTGGGTGGGAGTGGGGTGGGAGCTGGGTGCACTGGGTCAAGTTTCTCGGCCACTGATTTCATAGCCCTTGAGCCGACGCCTGAAGGCGGCAGAGGAGGCTAGGGCATGGTGAGTTTAAACGCAGTTCAGCAGGGCTTGGCAAACCGCCCCCATCTGGACCTCCTGAGGTAATGGTTGTTCTCTCGAGGAGAGGCCGCAAGGTCGTGGGGTGCGCACGAGGATGCAGGATGCAGGCCAACGCCCCCGTGCCAGCTCCCACCTTGGCCGGTCCCTACAGGCGCTGGTTGGCTCCCTGGGAACGCTATTTGTCCTATCGTGCACCTGCACGGTTGCCAGGCAACTGGGACTGAGTTGTAACACCTTGGCGAGAGCCAGGAGGGTGTTTTTATTTCCTAGCTGCTCTGAGTCTTTCCTTAGAAGTTGTACAAGGATAGCATTTGCTTTCCCTCCCTAGAAATCCCACCTCACACAGAGCTTGGTCTCCAGTCCCCAGTCCACAGCCCAGCCTTGGAATTCAGGCCAGATCCGCACGGGAAGCCGAGGAATCTTTTACCTGAGGGGTCTCAGGCAGGCAGGCGGGCAAGGGTCTTGGAGGGCTGTACACAGTTCTCTGGGTTTGGGAAAGTCACCCGCAGGGGTGGTGGGGACTTTGGCCTGAACGAGATAGTGAATCCAGGAAGAACTCTTGAAGGTGGGGAAAAGCACACTCCAAGGTCACCATCCCAGTTCCTAACCTCGGGACAACCTTGCCGCGGCCTTGGGAGAGTGGGGCACATTCTGGGTCTGTCTGTCTTCTAGCTTTCTACAGGTTATCTGGGGCTCCCCAAGCTTTAGGTTCCTGCCTCGCATCTTCAGTGTCTCACCCAGCTGTGTACCACCTGCACTCTATTTTCCCTTCTTTTTTTTTCTTCTGTAGATTGACCCACTTTAGCTTAAATAAATGTATCCAAAAAGGAGACTTGATAACACTTCTGTAAATGGAGACTCAGTATCACTTGCCATAAATAGAAAGTAACTGTAAAAATAAATACAAAGAAGCAAAACCTTATTAAATTTTAGCACATGGAGGCTGATCTAAGGGAGCTATAAATGATAACAAAATAATTGCTTATTATGCACTCACACTTACACCGGGCCAGGCACTAGCTAAGTGCTTTGCATGCATTGGCTCTCATATCCTTAGTGTTCCCATTTCACAGACAAGGATGTGGAATATGCAGAGATGCTCAGGGTTACGGCAAAGGACAGGTAGACACTAACTGACCAGATTCAAAGTGGAGTCCTATCTAAAGGCTGGGCTTTATACCTGTGCTGTCTCCATAAATGGTATCAGCCCTGAAGGGGCTGAAGGGACAGCAAAGGGTTGGGGGGGGCTGTCTCTAGTTGGTGCAATGACTTGAGCCCCAGCTCCAGTGGTTTGTGCTTGGCCTCTGGGAATATAACCCACTGGATGCTTTCACAGCTAAACCACACAGCTTCCTGGCAGCCCTGGGTCACTCTCATCTTCCACCTTAGGAACTGAGGCTTTGGGAAAGCTCAGTGGCCTATCCAGTCACACTGCTGCTGTGGTAAGGCTGGGGTCTGGGCCTCCTCTCCCTCTGCAGTGCTGGTGCACTACATTCTCTTATGCCTCTTTGTAGCTCATTCAGCCTCACGCAGAGAAGAGAACCTTTTATTCTTAGCAAATCTTCTAGCGGAACTGAGCCCTTCTCCTTCTTGCAGGGAACTAAATCTCCACCTGGGGAGAGTGGGATTTGTTGAACCCAGCCCAGGCTGTGGGCAAATGTCTCTTTAGAGCCAAGTTTAACCATGGGCCTTCTCCCAGTGGACAAAGACCCCCTTGGCCTCCCCACATCTCAGCAAGACTCCTGTACTACTGGCCAGGGGTGTTTGTTTGGTTTTATTATCTGCCCTCCTGGAGACATAAGCCATCATCCCTTATCAAAATGAGTGACTGCTTTTCTCACCCTGAAGCTGGCTTCATTCTTACCTGGCAAAGAAAGAACAAGGGTGCATTTGGAGAGGGAGGAAAATCATATGTTATTTTTAAAAGGCATTTTGAGTGAATGCTGAATAGACTTCAAGAAAATTGCCTTAAAGACCTGTTCTCTGCGGGGTTGGCGTTTCTCATGGCTCCCAAGTATTTGGAAACTTAATTGCACATTTGTACGGGCTACTGTTTTTATTTCTTTCTGGTCTCAGAGGTGGGCTTTGAAGATTGTGTGCGCGCTCTCTCTCTAATGGTTTTTCTTTATCTCAGATAAATTCTGCACACCTGCAAGGTGGAGTCGCCTGAAAGAAACTGTGTCAGAATTGGCTCTTGATTTAATAAATCTACAAATGGCGAGGGGGGCTGCTGAGATGATGTGGTGTTAGCTCGCTCTGAGCTCTTGTCACAGAGGTGCAGCCTAATCCCCTTGCCCCCAAGGGAGCTGCGCTCTCTGTGTTGCTCTGAAACTCAGAGCAAGCCTCAGCCCACATCTTCACTGAAACCCTTTCTGCACCCTGAGCTGGAAGTCGCGTGCGGGTGGGGGGGGGGCTGGTTTCTGTGTGGGTGTGTGGAACCTTTTACGCCAAGATGCTAATAAGAGGCTTTTAGGTTAATTGTTCAAGTGCAGCTCCCCACTGCTGGGGACTTCCTTGACCTCCCACACTGTCTTCTCAGAGAATCAGAAAGTCCATCTGGTGCTCTGAACTATACAGCCAGGGTAGGAGTCAGCTCCGGCTTGGGGCTGGGAGCAGGTGTCAGCTCCCAGGACTGATAGGGGAACCCAAGTGTATTAGTAGCCAGACACCTGACAAGAAGCAACTTAAGGGTGGGAGGGTTTATTTAACCTCACGGTTCAGAGGAAAACCATCCATCAAAGGCACAGTAGCCGGGGAAAGGCGCAGTGGCAGTAGAGGCTTGGTCCGAGGTGCAGGCCAGGAAAGTAAAGAAAGGGGGATGCCGGGCTTCAGCTATTTTCTTTCTTTTCTCATCTCGCTCTGTAGAGCAGGCTGGCCTCCAGCTCACAGAGATCCACATGTCTCTGCCTCCCAAGTGCTGGGGTTGAAGGTGTGCGCCACCACTCCCTGGCTCCTTTTTATTTGGCCTGAGACCTCCAACTTATGGGGTTCTCTCCTCTTCGGTTAAAGCTCTTTGGAAACTCCCTCAAAAGCACACCCAGAGCCATGTCTCCTTGTTATTCCAGACCCGGTCAAGTGGACAATGGAGACGAACTGTCACACCAGGTTTATACACAGACCCCTTAGCCTCCTCGGCTTCCACCGCTAGGAAATATGATATAGGGAAACCGCAACACTTGGCCTCTGAGCTGGGTAAGTTTATCACACTCCAGCTGCTAAAGGTGCTAGGAAAGGACATCTGTCCTCTCCAAAGTGCTCCAGACCTGGGAGGCTAACCTATTCCAATGGCATTAATGAGCCTCTGCCCTCTGGCTTCAGGTCTAACCAGTGGGAGACCCTGGCATGTGACCAGAGGTAGAACAGAGTGGATGCTGACTTTAGACCTGACTAAAGGTCTCTGCCTTTGTCAGGACCCCTTTTCACAAATTTCTCTACACCGGCGACTGACTTCTGGCCGCTCCTTGCCCCTTTAGGCCTAGCCCTGGTAATGACAATGTTTCCTTTACCTGATATTCACTAGCTCTGTGGGTTCCCTAGCCCTGTCCACAACTTTAAATCTTTGTGTGTGCGTGTGAGTGCTGGAAAGTGAACCTAGGTCCCACGTGCTGGCTAGGCAAGTGCTTTGTGACTGAACTACACCTTAACACACCTGCTCATACCAATGCCAGTGCCAACCATCTCTCGGAAAACAAAACAAAACTTTTTAGGCTTACTTTATTTGATGTATTTGTTTTCCCTGCATGCATGTATGTACATCATGTGTGTGCTTGGTGCCTGTGGAGGCCAGAAGAGATCATCTGATCCCCTGGAACTGGTGTTATAGACAGTTGTAAAACATGTGGGTGCTGGGACTTGAACCCAGGTCCTCTAGAAGGGTAACCAGTGCTCTTAACCACTGAGTCATCTCTCCAGTCCCTGGTTCGCTTGGATGTAAGGTGAGGCTGCTTGGTTGATTTACTGTTTTTTTGTTGTTGTTTTTGCTCTTTGTTTTTTGTTTTGTTTTGTTTTGTTTTTTTTTCAAGACAAGGTTTCTCTGTAGCTTTGGAGCCTGTCCTGGAACTAGCTCTTGTAGACCAGGCTGGCCTCGAACTCACAGAGATCTACCTGTCTCTGCCTCCCTAGTGCTGGGATCTTTGTTTTTTTTTTTTTTTTGTTTTGCTTTGGTTTTTTTTTAAATATTTATTTATTATGTATACAATATTCTGTCTGTGTGTATGTCTGCAGGCCAGAAGAGGGCACCAGACCTCATTACAGATGGTTGTGAGCCACCATGTGGTTGCTGGGGATTGAACTCAGAACCTCTGGAAGAGCAGCCAGTGCTCTTAACCTCTGAGCCATCTCTCCAGCCCCTTTGTTTTGTTTTTGAGTCAGGGTCCTACTCTATAGCTGAGGTTGCACTGAATCTCACTATGTAGCTCAGGCTGGCCTTGAACTCTTCATCTTCCTTCCTTAGCCCCTCCCACGCAGTGCTGAGATTACAGGTGTGTGCTACCACCCCAGACTGGGGGTTTTATTACTAAGCAATTTGCTTTTGTGATACTATTGAGAACTAAATTTAAAATCACTTAAAAAGTACTTGTTGCACTAGGGCGTGGAGGACAGCAATGATGACCCTCAAGTTGACCTTGAAGGGCTCAGGACCTCTGTCCTTGGAACTATGGCAGTTTCTTGCTTAACTTGTTGCTTTATGGCCATGAGCTGGACACTGTTGTTGGGTGGCCTACTTTAGAAGGGCCCTGGGGAAGCAGACTCCTGAACGACTCCAGAAGGTGATATTTAGCCAGGTATGTTAGGACACACCTGCAAGTCTGAGACCAACCTGAGTTCCATCACAAGTTCAAAACTAGCCTGGGCTCAGGACAGAATGGGATCGGGGTGGGGGTTGGGGAGTATCAGACGCCTTTAATCCCAGCACTCTGGAGGCAGAGGCAGGCGAATCTCTGAGTTCGAGGCCAACCTGGTCTACAGCCAGGGTTACACAGAGAAACCTTGTCTTGGAAAAAAACAAGCAAACAAACAAAAAAAAAAACCATAAAAACTAGACTGAGCTACAAGGTGAGATCTTGTTTCCCACCCCTCACTTCAAACAAACAATCAGAAAACACTCTGACAAACAGAAGCAGAAGACAGAAAAGGATGTTATTTCTTGTGTGAGTTCTCATAGAGGCTGCCCATCCTCCAGACAGCAGCACATTCTTTTTAGTCCTTGCTGTTATGGGTAAACAAAAGGATACAGCTTTTGTGTAACACGGTATTTCCTGAGAAAATAAAAGAGATGACAAGATGTCCCATTGAGCAGCAGGTGAGTTGGGACCCTAGGCTGGAGAGTTGACTCAGCAGTTAGGAGCACTTATTGCTCTTGCAGGGGACCTGGGTTCGATTCCCAGCACCCACAGGTTACAGGTGGTTTACAAACATCTGTCTTCAACTCTGACACCTTCTCTAACCTCTTTAGGCACCAGGCATACATATGGTGTATAAACACACATGCAATCAAAACACTAAAACACATACAATAACATAAATATGTATAAGAATTTACAGAAAACAACAACTCTGAATCTCAGCAGCTCTTTCTCTATCTGAAGGGGACATGTCCAGTCCTGTCGCCCCCTCTGTGACCTGTGACCTTGGAGTCCCATTCAGACTTGGACTTGAGGATTTGGGCTCTGGAGGACGAGTGTATCAATGAGGAATGCTTCCATACTAATAATGTCTGGCCTGTCTGGGAATGGGAAGGTGAGAAAGTTGGGGGTGGATCTTGGTTCCCATGGGGTCCATAGCCAAGATTGGGGGATGACACTTGCTTAGGGGAGGATAAAGCCCGCAACAAGAGAGGATGGCATAGGAGCTACTGTGAGGGAGTTCAGGGCTAGGGAAAGCTCCAGAGAGAAGGGAGAAGGGAGGGCATGCCAGGGGAGGAGTCATAGTGAGAAGGGTCAGTGGCCAGGTGAAGGAATAGCATTGGGTTCTAAGAAAAGCCAGCAAGCCTGGGAAGGGCCAGGTGGCTCTCAGGACATGCAGTCAGCTAGGTTCTAAAGAGCTATGTGAAAACACAGAGAACCAGCCTGGAGTCCCAGTCACTCCGTCTTTTCCTCCCACTGTTTATTTTGAGACAGGATCCCACTGGTTGCTAAGACTGGCATAAAGCTGACTCACCCAGGCAGGCCTTGAATTTGCAGTCCTCCTGCCTCAGTCGCCCTGGTGCTAGGATTACAGGCATAAACATGGTAATGTCTTGTTTCATTTGGAATTCATGTGTGTGTGTGTGTGTGTGTGTGTGTGTGTGTGTGTGTGTGTGTGTGTGTGTGTGTGTGGAGAGAGAGAGAGAGAGAGAGAGAGAGAGAGAGAGAGAGAGAGAGAAATGAGGATCTTTTTACATAGGCCTGGTCATCCTGGAGCTCACTATGTATACCAGGCAACCTTGAACTCACAAAGCTCCTCCTGCCTCTGCCTTTCTTCTGCTGGTATTAAAGGTGTATACCACCACATCTGGCTTGGAATTCTTTATAAAAACTTAATTTTTCTTTTTGTATAGACCAAGCTGGCTGACAGTTCCCAACCTTCCTTCTTCAGGCCCTAAGTATAGTGATTACAAAGCTGTGTGCTACCACACTTGGCCTGGAAAGAAATTCTTTTGTTGTATAAAAAAAAAACCTCGGGAGCTGGAGAGATGGCTCAGTGGTTAAGAGCACTGACTGCTCTTCCAGAGGACCTGGGTTCAATTCCCAGCACCCACATGGCAGCTCACAACTGTCTATAAATCCTGTTCCAGGGAATCCTACACCTTCACACAGACATGCATGCAGGCAAAACAACAATGCACATAAGATAAAAATTATAAAAGAAAAGAAAAAGTCTCATGTAGCCCAGGCTTGCTCCCAACTCATCTTGTATCCAAAGATGATCTTGAATTTGGGGTTGTCCTGTCTGCCTCCCGAATACTGGGGTTTGCTAGCTTGCAATACTCCACCAGTTGTGCTAGCACTGAATCCAGAACTTCATGAATGCTAGGCAAGTACTCTACCAGTGGATTTATATGCCCAGGTATGAGAAGAAATTCTTTAAAATTCTTTTAAATTATATATATATAATTTTGGGGTATTATGTGTAACACATGTGTGCCCAGTGCCCAAAAAAGGCCAGAAGAGAGCTACAGATACCCCTGAACTGGAGTTATAGGCTGTTCTTAAGTGCCATGTAATTGCTAAGAAGTCTTTCTTTGTTTGAGACAAGATCTCTCTATGTAGACCAGGTTGGCCCTCAATTCAATGTGTAGCCCATTCTGGCCTTGAAATCTCAGAGATCTACCTGCTTCTGCCTCCTCTGTGCTGGGGATAAAGGTGTGCACCACCACTCCTTGCAGCAGTAGTAAGTGCTTTTTACCTGCTGAACCATCTCTTCAACCCTGAGGAGGAATTCTTTTTGTTTCTTTTTTTTCCAAGACAGGGTTTCTGTGTGTAGTTCCGACTGTCCTGAAACTATGTAGACCAGACTGGCCTCTGAGTCAGAGAGATCCCCCTGTCTCTGCCTCCTGAGTGCTAGGATTAAAGGCGTGTGCCACCACTGCATGGCTAGAGAAAGAATTCTTTTTTAAAAAAATTTTTATTTTTGTTTCATTGGTGTTTTACCTATATGTATATGTGTGTGAATGCATTGGAGCCTGGAGTCACAGACAGTTGTGAGCTGCCATGTCGGTGGTGGGAATTGAACCTGGGTCTCTCTGGAAGAACAGTCAGTGCTTTTAACCACTGAGCCATCTCTCCAGCCCCAAGAAAGATTTTTTTGTTGTTGTTTTTGTTTTTTTTGTTTTTCAAGACAGGGTTTCTCTGTGGCTTTGGAGCCTATCATGGAACTAGCTCTTGTAGGCCAGGTTGGCCTTGAACTCATAGAGAGCCACCTGGCTCTGCTTCCTGAGTGCTGAGATTAAAGGTGTGTGCCACCACCGCCTGGCCCAAGAAAGAATTCTTAACTTGAGGTTCATGGGTATATGTATTTCAGAGTATTTCCAAAGCATCTGGGCTTTGCTGGAAAAATCTATCTTCTCAGAATCCAGGATCTGCCATTCTCCTCTCCTCTTCCTCTTTCTCCTGCACCTCCTCCTTCTCCTCTCTCTCTCTCTCTCTCTCTCTCTCTGTCTGTCTCTGTCTCTGTCTCTTCATTATGTTTTCCTGGTTGGCCTTGAACTCACAGAGCTCTTCCTGCTTCTGTTTCCCAGATGCTGGCATTAAGGTGTACGTTACCACATCTGGCCTCTTAAACCTCATTGACATCATCTTTCCCACCTAGAGAATGGCGCTAAGATGGTAGTTTGGAACCTGAAGTACATGGTAGTATCAAATTGTGTAGTGGAGACTTCAAATTGTGTAGTGGAGACTTCCCCTTCACCGGCTCTCAGTGAGGGCTCAGCAAAGGGCATCTGTCATTAACCTGCTCCAGAGCTGTGAGGGACTGTGGTGTCACTACCCTGGTCAGGGGTCTCCTCCAGCTGCAGTGGGATTGCTTTCGGGGGTCTCTGATTCAGAAAATGTTGAGTACCACTCACCGCTTGAGAGGTTTAAAAATAGAGGCGCGTTCAGCAGCAGAGAGCAGTGTTTATGTGAACTAAACGTGGTGGCGGGGCCTGCAGGCAGGGAAGCCTGCATGGAGCCCTCTGTCCATCTGTTAGCTCTGCCATCGCTCATTCCTTCCCGTGGCTTTTGGAGCATTGCTGAGAACCTGCTCACTCAGGCCCCCTGCCAGGCGTGGAGGGCAGAGTCAAGAACACAGTATCAATGGAAAAGGAAGATGTGCCAGGGCCACTCTCCAAAGAGGGCCTCACCCTGTGCTTACTCATGCCTGCCTGAGGTCCTTTCCTGTGTTGGATCTGGGCTGACTATGCAGCCTGGCCTGTTATTTTTGTTTATTTTTGTTTGGTTGGTTGGTGAGTTGGCTTTGAGTTTTTGAGACAGGATTTGTATAATTCAAGGTTAACCTTGAACTTCTGACCTTCCTGCCTCCACTTAGCAAGTACTATAAAAACAGGAGTGTGTGATCCTGTCTGTCTCCCTCTTTTTAATTGATTGATATGTGTGTGTGTGTGTGTGTGTTTACATACATGTGCTCTTGCATGTGGATGCCAGAGGAGGCTACTGGCTGTCCTGCTCCACTACTCTCTGTTTTGTCACTGTCCCTAGGGCTCACCAGTTTGTCTAGACTGACTGGCTAGGACCTGCTTGTCCTGCCTGTGACGACACTGGGATAAGAGACACTTGCACCCACACAGCCACACCCATTTTCTGATGTGGGTGCTGAGAATTAAGCTCAGGTCCTCACACCTGTACAGAAGGTAGTCACTCCCTGATGGTTCTTCCCGGACCCTGTTAGCTTTCTTGAGACATGGGTTTGCCCTATAACCCAGGCTGATCTAAACTCCCAGTGTGCAGACCTAAGTCCCCCATGCTCTGGGCTTACAGGTGTGCAGTGCCACAGCTGGTCCTGTGACTTGATTTAGCTCAAATGAAGTAGAAATGAGGCTGAAACAGTTCTGGCCCTAAGCCTTAAGATGGCAGGCAACCTCACTTGTGTTATGCCAGGTATTGGGACAAGTACCTGTCATTGCCATGCTCAGGTGGAAGTAGGAAGATCCAGAGTTCAAGACCAGCTTCGGCTACATAGTGAGTTTGAGGACAACCTGGACTATCCTGTCTCAAAAAAGAAATAGAGGGCTGGTGGAGGTGGTGCACGCCTTTAATCCCAGCACTTGGGAGGCAGAGGCAGGCAGATCTCTGTGAGCTCAAGGTCAGCCTGGTCTACAGAGCTAGTTTCAGGATATCCGGGACTGTATAGAGAGACCCTGTCTCAAAAAGTAAAAATAAAACAAATAAAAGGAATAGGAACAGCCTTACTTCTGTATTTTGGGGAACTGGGAGCCCCGATAAAGAGGCCTGAGTTATGACAGACATCACTTTGAGAGGAGAAAACACAGGAAAGAATGACAGGCTCAGACGTCCAGCACGTTAGTTCAGTCCCCAGATGGCTTTGGGCTGCTACCATCTGACTGCAGCCACCTGGGACACTCCCAGGGGAACAGCTGTCCTGCTGAGTCTATTTAAGATAATAGATTAGTTTTGCTTCAAGCCCTGTCTTAGTCCATTTTCTGTTTCTATAACAGACTGCCTAAGACTGGCTAATTTATGAAGGAAACAAGTTTATTTTGGCTCATGACTCTAGAGGCTGGGAAATCCAAGAGCATGGGACCAGGTAGCTTGTTGGTGTTTGGAGAGGGTCTCACGATGATTCGACTCATGGTGTAAAGGCAGGGACACATTTGAAAGAATTTGAGAGCCTGCCTTGCTTTATTACAACTTGTGCTTGTAGTAACCAATCCAGTCCTGTGACAACAAGGACTCAGTTACATGAGAACGGGCATTAGCCCATCCCGGGGACTTCTGCCTTCATGACCGGAACTATTCCTATTACAGAATGTCTCCATTACTGGGGACCAGGTCTCACCATGAGTTTTGGTGGGTACAAGCCATAGTCAAAGCATCACAAACCGTTACCTTCAGCAAGGCTTGTTACATGTATGGTAATAAATGAAGAATAACAAATCAAAGAATAAAAGCTTTTTATTCAAAGCGGGTTGTAGCCAGGGGGCGCCTGCTGTCACTTGCGCTTTATCAGAGCCAAGGCAGACAGAGGAGGGAGAAGGCATTAGGTAAGCTCTTGTCGAGGCAGCTAACAAAGGAGAAGCTGTAGGTAGGTGCAGTCAAAGCTGGGAACCCAACGCAATTGGTGTTCTGTTTCTCTAGCTGTCCCAAGTTGGAAGCAGGAAAAAAAAAATGGAGGAAGTTAGTCAAGATATAGCTGGTTTGAGCCAATTATCACAAGGCAGCTGTCTGGCTATCTTAGTTGCTCGATAGACTGGCAGTCAGTCTAACAGCTGTTAAGCTGGTCTCTTAGGCTGGTTACTGCAGAGAATTAGGTTGGGTTTCCTCAGGTGGTTGCCACAGACTGTGGGTCCGAGTGTTGTCTTTATACATGGTCTGGCAGTATTCATTTGACTATTTAGTCTCTCACTATAGATACCGCCACAGAAATTGACAATCTTGAGGCCATGTTGAATGAACACAGTATCAGGGTAGGCCCAAAGGGAAGAGAATGCATTTGCCTTGGGCCAAGTTTAAAGAATAGTTACCCAAAGCTGGGCATGGGGGCACAACCCTTTAATCCCAGCACTTGGGAGACAGAGGCAGGCAGATCTCTTGAGTTCAAGGCCACCCTGGTCTACAGAGCTAGTTCCAGGATAGCTAGGGCTACACAGAGAAACCCTGTCTTGGAAAACAAACAACAGCAACAACAGAATAGTGGATGGTGGATGAGGGACAGAGGAAGAGACAGCACGAACCAAGGCTGCAGACAGGAGAGAACTGGAGGTCAGGTGCGCTGCAGCAGCCTGCTCTTGGGGGGTGACACTATAGTTGAACATTGGCTGAGCCCAGGGTTCTGAGCAGAGTTAGACGTATTCCTGAAGGGAGAGACACAGGCAATGGGAGTGACGTCCTCAGAGCCAAGCTTTAGAAACACTGGGAGAAGGCAGAGGACAACAGGGTGAACGCAGGAGATGAGTGAGGAGCAGCTGAACTGTGTGCTTCCAGGAGAAAGTGTGGGAAGTCCAAGCTACTGGACTTGGTAGATGGGACTCTGGGGACCAAGAATGCAGAGTCCCAGGCTCCTGGAGGACTAAGCTGCTGGTGGTTTCTAAAACTAGACCGCGAGTGGGGGCGAGGGAAGCACTTAGAAGAGAAGGTGAGGCAGGGAGACCCACAGGACACGCATCCAAACCATCTGCTACAGACCTGGAGTTAGGAGAGTAAGAGGGAGATGGCTTTGCTGTCTATACATAGGACATGGTGTCCCCACCCCTTCCCTGAAGACGGGCGGGAGAGGTGCCTGTGACAGACTGACGAGGAATGCCCAGAAAAGTTGGAACAGCTCGAGGAGAGAGCTGTGCAGAGGAATTCAGGGAGAAGGAGATTTTAAGGGGGCTTTGACCTCAGGGGCACCTGAGGCAAGGTGAAACCTGGAAACGGGGGTATGGGAACTAACTGGGCACCGGGCATTTGTGCATGAGAAGCAGGCTCAGTCCAGAGTGCAGGGCTCGGGGAGGTAGGTGGAAGAGGAAGTCAGCTAGCTTCCTGTGAAGGGATGGAGAGAGGAAGTCCCTGAGACTTCATTTCAGCAGGGTTTTGTTGTTCAATGAGAGTGACTGGAGCAGGCCTACAGAAAAGGAGCCATGGGTAGTGGGGGAGGGGAGGAAAGAACTCCTGTGAGCGCGAGAGGGCACAGTAGACAGATCTGGCAGCTGGCGGCAAGCATGGCCTCAGGCAGAATCCAGACTATAGGTGAAGTGGTATTGCCCACACAGTGTTTGGATTTTGTTTTCTTATTTGTTGAATATGGTGTTAACCAATTGTACGTACAAATCCATAATGCCAGCCTCTGGCAAATCCAAAGACATGATAACCACCACTCCCACTCCTTCCCAGGCTGCTCTTGGAGAGGCCTGGTTTCTGGGGTGCCGCTGTACCCCTCACCTGCCCACTTCCCCATATTGTTTCTTGCATGATTTCATCTGTCAACGTATGAGAAGAGACAGCTTGAGGCCTGTGGCTCTGAGAGAGATGGGTGAGGATGCAGAGGAGGGAGGGGTTAGCTCAGGGGGTGGAAGGAGAGTAGGAAAGGCCACTGAGCAAGAGAAGTGGTGAAGCCAGCCCTGGGGTTGTAGAAAACTGGGTCCAGCCAAGATGAACTGGGCCAATGACTCTAGTTTCCATTACTGGGAGACAGAACAGGAACCCCGACCTTTCCCACCCAGCATTGGTGTCCCCTGGCTCCATTACAGGGACAGTGATGTACCCCAAGCCTCAGGGCCGCACAAGAATGTCTCTAAAAACAGAACCTGTGTCCCCCATCCCAAGGATTACTCAGGGCTAGAACACTGAGACACTCCACTTAGCATGGGGGAGGAATCCTGTCTAGGAGGCCCTGCACAGTTTGGGGGTATCGCAGAGACGGTCCCCGTCTCCTCCTGTCCCGGTGACAGGCCCTCAGGAAACGCCTTTCTACTCGCCCCTCCTGCTTCTCCTTGCGGTGACTCCTGGCAACCTTGTAGCCTTACACATACTTCCATAGCTACCCAGGTGGGGTTGTTTGCTTCTGACGGGAGAGGGGCTCTCATTTGGAGCTCTCCCCAAGAAATAGCCCCACATACACTTCAAGATTAAAACATCCCCATTCACACCCTCTGTGGGAACATTCTCAGGCTTATTGGGAATCATGTGTGGATTGGACACATGTCAACGTCTCATGTTGAGGTGGAATGTAATTAGGTGATGGCGGAAAAAATTCCTTCCGTCTCCTGGGAATGCTGGAATAATGAGCCATCAAGAGGGGCCCTGGGAAGTTGGCAGGGGCTGCTGACCTGAGCTGAAGTGCGGATCATTCATTAGCTCGAGATGCCCGCAGTCTGGGCTGCATTAAATGAGCAGACCTGTTCCCTAAGTGGAAGGCGGGAGCCAGGCTGGAGAGCTTGAGAGCCCCCACCTTCAAAGTGGGGGTGCGAGCAAGTCATCCCTTCCTGGGTGGGGATGCAAGCAAGTCATCCCTTCCTGGGCGGGAGTGCGAGCAAGTCATCCCTTCCTGGACTGGGGCTGGAGGAAGCCAGCCTTCCACTGAGGCTGGGGGTGGCTGCCAAGGCGGGGGGGGGGGGAGTTGGCAGCCGAGCCACGCCCAGGTGAGAGAAGATGCTCCTGGAGCAGGCCTGAGGGCAAGGCTAGGGCCAGGGCGGGAGAGTAGCCAGAGGACCTCACTAGGAAGGCGAATTCAGAGACTAGCCATGGGAGAAGCTCAGGCCTGGACTACCCTAAGCCAATGCCCCTCTGGGTCCTTGAAGGTCACCCAGACTCCCTTAGGGTCCTCTTCCTATCCTACCCTCTCATGGAGGTACGAAAGGCCAACAAAGAGGCCAGCTATGGCCCCAGCCTGGTCTGCCCTGCAGTCCCAGGACACCCCTCCTTTCCCCACCAGACCACCAGCTTATCCCCTATTGGTACCGCCCAAAGCCCTCCACTGCAGCACAAGCTGTTTCCCCAGCAGCCTCTGTCTGTCATCTCTGTCCTCATTCTTAGGCAGAAACTCCTGATGGGCCTCCTCAGCTGGGAGCTGGGCACCCTCAACCTCATCAGGTCTGCCCGGCCCCAGGCACTGTCCATCCTTGCACCCTCCCTTCCTCTCTCTCCTCTACTGGGGCTAGAACCCAGGACCTTTCACATATGCTGGGCAAGTCACTTACCACTGAACTGCACCCTCGCCCTGTCCTCCTTTCTTTCTTTCCTGTCTTTTCCCTTTTCTCAGTTCTGGGGCTCTCCACTACTCCCGCTATCTCAGGGGTTCTATTTGCTCTCCACTTAAGAGTTGCAACCCTGGGTTCTTAAATATCTAGACAGGTCCTTTCCCTGATGCCCCCCACAACAGTGCCAGCCACTAAAATGGCCACGGCAGCATCTACAATGGTCCTGGTCACTGCCTAGGTAGAGGAAGCAGCCGGGACTGTAAAGCCTTTCCTCTCCAGGCTATGCTCCTTCCTGTCTCGGGGTCCTCAACGTACCAGGTCCCTCTACTAAACAGTCTCTGGCTTTCTAATGCCTAGGTAGAGATGTTTGAGGTGTCTTCAGGACTGGCTTCTGACAAGTAGCACCCTTTAGAGATTTCCCACCCCTGCAAGACCTTTTCTTACTCTATCTCACCTCAAAAGGCATTCTTTTTCATGTGAAATCTTTGAAATAGCCATATTTCTTTTTTCTTTCCTTCTTCTTCTTCTTCTTCTCTTCTTCTTCTTCTTCTTCTTCTTCTTCTTCTTCTTCTTCTTCTTCTTCTTCTTCTTCTTCTTCTTCTTCTTCTTCTTCTTCTTCTTCTTCTTCTTCTTCTTCTTCTTCTTCTTCTTCTTCTTCGGCTTATCGAGAGAGGGTTTCTCTGTTGCTTTGAATCCTGTCCTGGAACTAGCTCTTGTAAACCAGGCTGGCCTCGAATTCACAGAGATCCACCTCCTTCTGCCTCCCTAGTGCTGGGATTAAAGGTGTATGCCACCACCGCCCTGCTTCTTTCTTTCTTTCTTTCCTTCTTTCTTTTTGAGATAGGGTCTCTCTGTGTAGATCAGGCTGGCCTCAAACTCAGAGATCCACCTTCTGAGTGCTGGATTTAAAGGTGTTCCCCATCACTGCCAAGCTGAAATAGTCATATTCAATGATCCTGGAGACCAGTTTTAGATCACGTGCTGGGGGGACTTAAGGTCCCAGAATTCTAAATTCAGATGACCCCACCTGCATTGAGATCCTCTTGCCCCTGAGGGTCATCAGTCACTTTCCCATGGGCTTCTTGTCCTCCTTAGCTCAAACTCCATTCTGGCCCTAGGTACCTGAGTGATGGGAATCGTGAACAGAGGAGAGAGAAAAGGGGCACAGCCTAGGGAGGTGGTGGGCTAGGATTCCACAGAGGTGGCCTGCATAAAGTGGTAGAAGGGAGCAGGGCCTGAGGTGAGGGTGCTGCAGTCCACAGACAGGTTAATGGCTCCTGCTTTGTTCACAATTGAATTTGTCCTTCTGAGCCTTCTGGCTTTGAAGACGGGCCTCTTCTCCTGGGAACTCAGCTTGACTCCCAGAGCCACAGGGCCTGGACCAGCTGGGCTTGATTCAATCAGGAGAAATGAAGAACAGTGGGCTCACAGACATCTCTGTGCCCAGAGGAGCTGGTGGCTCCGCCAAGGAAGATAAGGAGAGCTGATGGGATGGGGGCAGGTTCGTCCCAGGCCTCCTGGCCCTGCATATCTCTTAGGAAAGCAGCTCCAAAGACTGACAGCCTCCCTGGTTCCTAGAATACAGCCTCAGTAGCCTGTACTGGGCACCCTCCTCCCCGGCTGTCTTCCCGCGTTTCTCAGAGCTGTTTGTAGAATTGATGTAAGAGCAGCTGGGGCCTAGTCTGCTCTCTCTGTATCTGTGAGGTAGTGCCCATGTTAGGACCAGGGGGTGTAGCGGGTGTGCTGTGCTGGAGTAGAAACAGACAAACAAAAGAGACTCTGTCCTCTCTCTGCTGTATTTTTTATGTGTATCAGCCCAACTCAGAGAGCTCTGATGTCTCCCCTGTGCGGGAGGCAAAGGAAACAATGGGACAGGTTGAAAATCAGCTATGGCTCCTATCTGGCATGCTCTCTCCCGGCCTCTAGGCTTGCCCAGGTACTGCCTTCTGTTTCAAAAGCCCTCTCCAATCCTCCCTGCACCCCCATTGAGGCCAACCTTTGCCTGAGATTTTCATCCCTTCTCTTCCATGCTCCAAAAGTGTTGCTTTCTGTGCTCGTCATCTGGGTATCTGTAGTGTGGTAGATCGCTCTGTGTGGAGCAATAGATGGTGTGTTGGCTCTACCAGACCACCAGTAATTGTTGAGGGCCCGGCACTGTCCTGGGGACAGGGAACACATAAGCAGATAATTAAAGAAGGTAGTCTCGGAGTGTGGAGTGCTGAAAGGAGAATAACGAAACAGGGAGGTGATGTCTGATCTGAGACCCTGCTGCCAAAACAGAGAAGGCCCTACAAAGGCCCTGCCTGAGACAAGCAGCCTTGTAGAAACAGCCAGTGTTAAAACCCCGAAGTAAATGTTACGTGATTCTGATTGCATGAACTGTTCAGAACAGGCAAATCCACAGAGACTTAAAGGAGATTCGTGGCTGCCAGGGGTTAGGGGAGGGAGTGTGGGGGTGACTGCTAATGGATATGTGGTCTCTCTTTGGAGTAAGGGAAATATTCCGGAACTAGATAATGGTGGTGGCTGGCACCATGCTGTGAGTGTGCTACGTGCCACTACTGTGTGCTTTGAAGTGGCAAATTTTATGGTTTACATGTGTAGAAAGTGTGTGTGGACTTTACCATAAAGCAAAGCCAAACTACCAATGCACAAAAGCTTGCTTCGTGCTAGTGCACGGAGAGTGGCTAGTGTAGCTAGTGCCAGGGGTGTGGCTGGTGCCGGGGCAGACCCAGGATGGTGCTGGAGAGGAGATGGGCCAGTCATGAAGACATGGTGGACTGATAAAGAGTCATATTTTATTGCAGAGCAAGCAGAAGCCACTAGAAGATTCCAAATAGGAGACTCACATGATTATAGTTTCCTCTTGTTTTTATGGTGCTGAGGAGCTGCACCCCTAGCCCCATACTTAACTATTTTTGAAAATATTTCTGGCTGTGGAGCAGACTGTGGTTGTGATGGAGCGAAAATAAAAGCAGAAGCTCCATCAGGGAAGCCTTGGTAGGGTCTGGGGAGGGACGACAGTGGGTGTGGGCGGGACAGAGTGGGTCTGGGGAGGGACGACAGTGGGTGTGGGCGGGACAGAGTGGGTCTGGGGAGGGACGACAGTGGGTGTGGGCGGGACGGAGTAAAGCGTGAGGGGAAACCAGTGGGAGCGAGGGGATCGAATGAAAAGAGGATGAAAGGAAGGGGGGAATGGGAACTAACCTCTGCATTTCAACCTGAGCAACCAAGAGAACGGCTTCGTCAGCCTCTGGGAAGGGGAAGCCTGTTAGGAAACACTGAGGATGTGGTGGGCCTGACCTGCTGGTTAGATAGCCTTGTGGTGACGTCAGCGACAGCCTAGTGGGCTATTGTGAGCCTCAGGCCTAGCACCAGATCTCACTCCGTGGAGATGGTGCTGAAAATGTTCCTGTGAGTGCGCTTGGGGATTGGCATGACTACAGGGGAGAGGAGCTGGGGCTCAGTCCTTGAGAATAGGGATACATAGAGATGAGATCAAGGAAGAGCAGCACTCTCAAGGAGCACCAGCCAGCAAGATGGAAGGAAACGGCGAAGTCATGCTTCTGAAATGAAGAAGGAAGTGTTTCCAGGAGGGACTGGGGCCTTACGAGCAAGCGAGCAAGCGTAAGCCCAACCTGGACTGGGTGAGACCCTGTCTCAAACCAACACCAGTGAGCAAATGAAGACAAAGTCCCCATTAGGTATAGCCTTAGGATAGCAGGCCTGCCTTCCTGGTGAGCCTGAGAGCTCACAGAAGCTGGGCATTAAAGGCTGAACAGAGCGTAAGGGATTGAGTTAGAATTTGAGATGGAGGAAGTGGCCAAGGTTCTGGGCCACCCAGGAAATCAATGGTATGAGTGAAGGGTGGTTGTGGGGATCTGGTGGAGCCCAGTACCCAGCACATTCTAAGGGGGCCTTTCCCTCCCTCTGATCCCCTTTGCCTCTCAGGGGGTGATTCATATTTCAATATATTCCAGCTGAAAAGGGATCCCACTTAGAGCAGGTGGTAAGCCAGTACATGGAAATTTGATATATTTTGACTAATGCATTTTGAAATTTGAAAACTGCAGACAATTTTATTCAAGATCCATTTTTATACCAACTCATTACTGGGAGAAAAAGGCAAAAGATTTCAGTTTTCCTGTGGACCCAGACCTGTCACCACGAGGCCCTTCTAAGCAGGCTTGACCTGACCAGGTCAGCCTTGCATGCAGCCACTGCCTGCCTCAACCACGGAGCCCCCCGCTGGAAACCTCTTTCTTTAGTAACCTCTTTCAAGGATCCCTCTGGGGGCTACTAGTCCAATTTAATCTGACCTTCAGCCCCACCTCTGTCGTGCCAATTCCAGCAAACCCCTGGGGCCGGCACTTAAGACAAGTTTTGTGATACAGACAAGGGGGTTACACAGAGTTTCCACTTCCTTCCTCATCTGCCTGTCCTTTCTCCAGCCTCCTGAGCCTGAAGCCTAAGGAGTGGAAGTAAATAATGGAGCCCGGGGAGGGAGGCTGTCCACCGGGGAACAAGGGTAGAGAGTCCGAGAGAGGGTGGTGCCGGAAGAGGGTCTCCCAGTGAGCAATGCCCTTAAAGAGCCATCTAGCCTTTCATTATGGATGACAGAGCCATCTTGTGTGAGTCACACAGTTCTACTATGCTGGGCAAACGGCTGTAGTGTATTGAGCTTCATTGTTCTTCCTGGTAAAATGGGGACCCGAATACCTTTCTGGTGATTTGGGCAGGCTGTTCACGAAGTGAGTGTGACAATCCCTAGGATGCACAGAGATGGTTCAACACATGCTCGAGCCACAATCTCCAAGGCAAAGCCCTTGTCTCTATCTCACTGGAGGGGAAAGCACCCGGCAGAAAGGGCTGACTATCTAAAAGGCCCTGTAGCTGGGGACTTCATTCGTGCGCATCTTAAGGCTAAAGGCTGTAATACAGCTAAACTTTCTAGAAGGTAACTTGTCACTGTTCATCAAGGGTACTTGGGCTCAATGAAATTGGTCTAGAGAAAGATCAGGAATTTGGATAAAGATGTTGATTTCAGTATTATTTAATTTAACTGACCTTAAAGAATTAATAGATAAATCAACACAGCAATAAATCAAAAGTCCCTGCCGTTTAGAGAGAGTGGTTTCTTTCACCCCAGCCCCGCAGCTTCCCATCAGCCTCGCCTCTCAGGATGCAACAAATATCACCAATTTCTGCCTATTTCTTGTTTTGTTTTAATCTGAAACACGATCTCATGTAGCCCATAATGGCCTAGGGCTTTGAGAGTCTTGTCTCTCAAGTACTGGGGAACTTTCTTTTTTCCCCCAGCTGTCCTGGAACTCACTCTGTAGACCAGGCTGGCCTCCAACTCAGAGATCCACCTCCCTCTGCCTCCCAAGTGCTGGGATTAAAGGTGTGCACCACCACTGCCCAGCTAGTTTAAAATATTTTTATTATTAATTTTATGTATATGGTATTTTGCCTGCATGCATGTGTGCAAACCATATGGATGCACGGTGCCCTTGGAAGCCAGAAAAGGGTATCATATTCCCTGGAACTGGAATTACAGAGGGTTGTGAGCCACCTTGGGGGTCCTGAGAATTGAACTCAGGACTTCTGGAAGAACAGCCAATACTCTTAACAGCCGAGCCATCTTTCTCTTCTTCGGGCCCTGCCATGAGTTTTCATTTGGTTTTTGAGACAGCATATGTAGGCCAGGCTTGAACATACTGTATAGCCCAGACTAGCCTCAAATTAAAGATCCTCCTGCCTCTGTCTACCAACTGCTGGGATTAGAGGTCTTGTACCACAATGCCCAGCTCAGCCATGATAATTTATAGCAGTAAAAAATGAGAGGCGTAAGTGTTTCAGAGATAAATAAATTATAATGTATGCATAAAATGGGATCATCTGCCGTCTCCAGAAATCTTGCCTGTTAACTCCATCAGTCTTCCTTCTATGTCAGACCTGGGTAACTGGCCATGGCTGATTGATGGGAGCTGATTTCCCCACCGCCCTGGGGCAGGGACCACCCCACCCACAGGGCTCCCTCAGGATCTTCAGTACGGAGCTGCACAGCTGGGTGGAAGCAGAGGGCTGCATATATAACACGATCTCAACTTTATTTCTTTAAATAAAATTTTTATTTAAATTTTATACAGCCCTATATAAATGAAGGAACTATTGAAGGTTCAGCAAGGACCTGTCAACGGTTGTCAAGAGTAATGGAAGTGCAGTGATCTGCCCCCTCCTTTTACTTCTGAACCGTTTACATTTCCCCCTAGCTGGCAAGTGTTATTTTAAAATGAAAGTAAATAATGATGAAATGATTTAAAGGAAAATTGGATAGGTAAAAAGAGGGATGGCGACCACTCAGGAAGCCCATGCTAAATGTGACCCGGTCAGGTCTCCCAGGCCTGGGGCCTGAGGATGAGCAGTTGTGGCCCCCGGAGAACATGCAGCACTCAGGCCAGCAGGGATGGGAGGCAGCTGGAAACTGAGGACCTGAGGTGCTCCTCTGGGCTCTGAAGGATGTGAGATTCTGTGTGGGAATCCAATGAGAAAGGCATGAGGAGTGAGGCCTGGAGAGCCACGGTATCTTTTGTCCTAGAACACAGGCTAGAGCCCAAGAGTCCAAAAGGAGGCAGGAAGTGTTTGGACCAAGGACAAGTCAGGTGGGATTAGAAAGGCATATTTGCAAATACTTCCAAACTCCTGGTCCTTTAACGATACGGACCCACCCCTGGTGACTCTTTCCTGACTCTTGTCACACTTGATAGCTAATATCACTGGAGAAAGTCCCAAGATCAGGCTGGCTGGAGGTCCTGATGGGTTCTACCCTCCTGCAGAGGGCCCTCAGGTGACCAGAGGAGCTGACTCACTCATCCACAACACCAGATGTCCCTCTTGTCCCTTTCTCCTCTCCTCTCTCTCTCTCTCTCTCTCTCTCTCTCTCTCTCTCTCTCTCTCTCTCTCTCATTTCAGACTCCCACTCTCATTGCTACCACCAACCTCAGCAGAGGGCCTCCTGCTTCATGGAGAAAATAGGATCTGCCAAGGCTAACTCTATTGTCATCTCTGTATATGCCATGGTCCCCCATTCCTTGAAGCAGGCATTCGTCAGAGCTCCCCCTATTTTCTGCCCTTTCCTAACTACTGTTTCAGTTTCTCTCCTCCTGAATCATGCTTGTTGGCATGAGAACAGGCTCTATTTCTTCCATCTCAAAAAACAAACACTGGGAGGGTGTGGGAGATGGAGAGCGGTTAATGGGTGCCCAGTACAGTGGGCTAAGAGTAACTTCTAATGTTCTACTGCACAGTGGGATAGTGCTGCTTGGCGATTAATTGTAAATTTCAAAACAGCTAGTAGAGAGGATTTTGGATGTTCCTAACACAAAGAATGATAAACATTCAAGGTGATGGGTGTGCTAATTGCCCTGATCATCACACATTGTATACATGTTTTGAAATGTCAGGCTGTACCCCATAAATATGTACAATTACTGTGTAGTGATTTGAGATAAAAACTATAATTTTAAAAAGCTAAAAAAAGAAAAAATAGCTGCCCTTGACCCACACCCCCACAAAGTCCTTCCTGTTTCTCCAACCACTTAATGTCAGAGCTTCCTGTGTGAGTGTGCTCTTGGTGCTCCCTGCCTCCCCCAAGAGGAGTTACCCCTGTCCCATGATGCCAGGCAAGGCCACATGCATGATGTTAACCAGTGAAATGTGAGTAGGGATGATGCCTGTGGCTTGAAACAAACATAGAAAGAGCCAGGGGTTAACAGGAAATATAAGGGTTAAAAAAAAAAAAAAAGAAAGAGCCAGGGGTTGGGCCGTCTTTGTGTCTTTTCCCAGAAGTGTTCTAGGTCAAGGATGCTCTTCTGACCTGGCTTCCCACATGGAGCCCTCCCTCATCTTTGTCTGGCAAGCCTTTGTTGCTGGCAGCCATGGAGATGATTCTGGGGCACTTGTTATCTCAACACATCCTCCCATGCTCCAGTTGATCCAGCACCATTGTCTTCCTCACCTTCCCTTCTTTCTCATTTGTCCTTCTCTGGCTTTGCTTCCCACACCTCCTAGAAGTGAGATTGCCACGGGTACCTCTCCATGGCAGATCAGTCATGGGCTTCCATCTACAGTTCGCTCTCAGCAGTCCTCAGCACATCGACTCCTCCTGGAAACACGGGGCTTTGGGGACACCATCTCCTCCAGGGTTGCTTCTGCCTCCTTGAAAACCATCACACCACCTTTGGATTCAATCCTTCGACCTCTCTCTTGACTGTCCCAGATGACTTCATCCATTCACCCGGACTAAATGCCGTCTCTATGCCGATGGCTCCCAGGTGCACTGCCTCCTTTGGGCCCCTGTGTTGTGCATCCAGCTGTTACCAACTACATCTCTGAGAGGCTACTCAGACTTCACAAGTCCCCGACCCTGCTTTCTAGGCTCCTTCAGGCTCACACTGGCGCCACCATACATCACAGAGGCTCGTCTGGATGTCATCCTAAACAGTTCTCCGTGCTGCCTACTGCTCTCTGCCTCTGGGGCCTCACAACTTCTCTTACAGACTGTAGCCACAGGCCTCCTTGCTGTCTGTCTTACTCAAACCAGTCTGTCCTTCTCAAACCCAGTCACATTACCTCTCCCTCAGACTCTGGCTCCCACTTTCTACCCTCATCCCTTCTCCTTTGCCCTCATCTGTACCAAGCACAGTCCTGCCCCAGGGCCATTGTACCAGTCATTCTCCGTGAATCTGTCCCTCAGTTTATTCTTGTTCCTTGCTTGTTTGTTTCATTTTTTTTCTTCTTCTTCTTGAGAAGAAGGGTCTCGTGTATCCCAGACTGGTCTTAAACTTGCTACGTAGCCAAGGATGACCTTGAGCTTCTGGTCCTCCTGCTTCTACCTCCCAAGTGCTGAGATTACAGGTATTCCTCACCATGCTTGATTTATGTGTTTCTGGGATTCGAACCCACAACTTTATACATCCTAAGCAAACACTTTGCCAACTAAGCCACATTGCTGGCCCTTGTTCCTCTTTCTTATCCTTAGGGTGCAACTCAAATGTTGAGCTCCTAGTTTAAGTAGGTCCCATCTTTCATCTAAAGCTTAACTCCTTTATGCTTCCAGAATTTAATTTGGCCTTTTTGTCTCACTCCCCTGCTCCACAGTGGATCCATGAGTGAAGGAGCTGTATGCCCTAATGCTGCAGAGGTGACCGTGAGCCCATCCTCTTCCAAAAATAGAGGGGACTGGGGACAGGTGCAGAACAGGGTGGCCAGCAGGTATGGGCTATACTCAGAACCTGTGTGTCAGCTCTGACCGCCATTCACTGACAGCCAGGAAGTGGGCGGGATCTCTGGGGCGGGGAAACAAGGACTCCTGGCAGAGAGCTGCTTCTTCTCAGGGTTTGGGAGCACCACCCCACCCTCCCTGCATACCCCTTCCCTCCCAGAACCCTCTGGAAACTGCATGCCTCTGAAACCCCCCATTCAGGCATCTTCATAGTTGCGAATCCCTTCAAAGGTCCCCTGCCCCGCTACACACACCCAGGATATATTGTCACTTACCCGACGGGTTGCAGGTGCATCTACAATTTGCTATTGTTTGTGGGGAGTGGCAGTTGGCTCCACAAGGTTCCCGGGCAGGAGGCAAGTCCCGGAAACATCCTGGGAAGGATGAATGATCAGAACCCTGCAGACCTACCTGCAGGGCTTGGCGGCACCTGTCCGAATTCCAGAACGTGGTGGCAGGAGGATCAAGTGTTCAAAAGGAGGTTAGGGCCTTCCCTGGCTACATGAGATCCGTGAAAAAGAAGAGGAGGTAGAGAAATGGTGGTAGTGGCGGTGGTGATGGTGGTGGACATGGTGGTCGGAGGGAGGGAAACCCACAGCTCCAGCCTGGGACCCTCAAACCAAGCAGTAGGGTTGATTAATATGAGGGGCCACAATATGAGCTGGGAATGAGGCTGAGGGGTGCTGGGAGTAGTAAAGACAGTTCCTGAGCTTGTGTTTCCCAGAGAGAGCTGTTAGGCAAAGGTGGGGATGATGGACTGGGACAAAGGACAGAGCAAGATGCCTTCCAAGGAGCTTAGCCCAGGGTTAAGTGCCTCTCAGCATGTGCTCTGCTAGAGCTCTGGATTCTGGGACCATCCTTATTTGGGCTGGATCCTGCCAGGATGTTTTGGGAAGAGTAGCCTTTGCTAACAAGAACAGTGACACAATCTCCCATGCAGCCTGCTCAGGCCCAGGAAGCTTAGGTGCCCAGACAGGCTCACTGGGCTTCCCACGCCCATAAGGCCTCAGGGAAATTTTGTGGCCCATCTGGAAGTGCCTAGATGAAATAGGATCCCACTGGGATGGGTGATAAGTTGGGGCAGTGCCTTAATACAGAGCTGCACAGGGTAGCCTCCAGCCCCATCCTCTATAGCACACCTCTGCAGGCAAAGAAGTGAGACCTGATGAGTAGGATATGGGAGACCCCAAATTGCTCTCAGGAGAAGTTATCAGTCCAATTAGCATGGTGCTGGCAGCCAGGCCTGTTTCAGGGGACCAGCCCAGGCCGACAAAAGCCACAAGGTTATTCTAATGGGGAGCTGCCCACTTCTCAGCTGAGAGGGATCCTGGTGCTGGGAGGACCTGCAGAGGGTGTTTGATTCAGCGTGTGAGGAGAGCAAGTGCTGATGGCAGAGAGGGGGTGAGGACCAAGATAAGACACCTCAGCAACATCCCCAGCCCCACTATGCACTGCTTCTCCGGGATGCTGTGCCTGAGATGCTGCAGGATAAAGAGGACCTGAGCTCGAGAGACAGATGTGAGTTTCTATACATGTACTCAGGCACAGGCAAATGCCTTGCATATGAACTATGTCTACATCCGTAAGCATGCAGGACAACATGTGTGAGCACATAAGCACTTCAGGTACACATCTACACAGACATGCAAATAAATACAATGCTCAGATATCCACAGCCCACACTTACGCTTTGGCTGAGTCCAGTCCTGACTCCTGGACTACATACTAAGCCGCAGGGTAATATTATACTAGTATAGACTCGTGAGGTCCCTTCCCTGCTTTTTTCCCCTTAGGAATTTTTTTTTTTAGTATTATCATTTATTTAATTGGTTTTTTCGAGACAGGGTTTTTCTGTGTAGCCCTAGCTGTCTTGGAACTCGCTTTGTAGACCAGGCTGGCCTGGAACTCAGAGATCCTCCTGCCTCTGCCTCCTGAGTGCTGGGATTAAAGGTGTACGATACCAAATCTTGCCTCCTTTCTTTTTTAATCTAGACATTTCTGTTTGAAAGGCTCTGGTCCTGGCTCCCCTTTAGGGTGACTAAGTTGTTCTGGTTTGTTTGGGACTATTCCAGTTTAGTGCTGAAAGTCCTGTACCTTGGGAAGCTCCCCAGTCCCGGGCAAAACTGTCTGTGGTCGCCTGCCCTAGGAAAGGCCTGGTATTGGGTCCTTCTCAGAGTTGTCATCATCTGGTCACTTCCTTGATGGACGTAGGAAACCTTGATGAGAGCTGAGTCTGAGCCTCTGCTCTTATGCTGGAGGCTCCGAGCCACCCCAGGAGTAATTAAACCAGTGTTTACTGAACACCTACTATGAGCCAGGTCCTGGGCTTAGGGTTTTCTGAACCTAGGGCTTTCTAAGTGTCATCATTCACTTCTGCAGAGACTTGGGAAGGTGCTTCCCTCGCCCAGAACAGGACAGCAATAGGAGAAAGTAAACAAATGAATTCTGTTGTGCCTTAGAAGAGGTTGCATGCTGTAGAATTAAATGTGTCAGGGAAGAAGCACCTTGAAAATTGGCTGCTTAAGAGTGGCCTCCCTGGGAAGAAGTACTGGAGACATACTGGGAACAGTTCCAGGAAAAGGGAACAGCATGGGCAAAGGCAGGAGGCTGAGTGCTTGGCTTATGGTGGGGACACAGTGAGGTCTGTGCAGCCAGGGAAAGACAGCGTCTCTGGGCCTGTGATCTATCTAGACCTGGGAGCACCCTAGGGTTAGATGGGAGCTATGGAGGATTTAGGTGTAGGGACAGCATATTCTGACTTTGATTTTCCCTGGACCTCCCTAGCTACTGTTGAAGGAGATGGAGGGGTGAGGCTGGGGACAAAAGGGCCATCCAGGAGGCCACCGCAACAGTCCAGGCAAGTGACAGCAGCCGTGGGTATGGCACGTAGACAGACACTGGACGAATTCTAAAATTAGACCAACAGGATTTCCAGAGTGGAGTATGGGCTGAGGGAAGGAGCCACTATGATTCCGAGGTGTTGATTCTGAGCAGCTGAAGTGAGCAGGTCGTCTTTATCCAGGATGGAGAAGCTGCGAGTGAAGGCGGTGGTGGAGGAAGAGAGGAGCTGAGTTTGGATGGATTCAGTGAGACAGATGGAGATGTGGGAACGGTGGGTGGTACCAGCGTCTGTGGGCTCGGGGACTGGCCGAGCTTTCGGTGATTGTCCCATTTTGCAGGTGAGGAAAATGAGGATCCTGCAGAACATTAAAAGGAGCATCCAGGATTCAACTTTGGCCTCTGGCTCCACAGTCAATGCTCTTCTCACAGCCAAGGGCACCAGGCTGCTGGCCATTCTGCCCAGCGGTGGAGGCTGTTGAGGGGAGCCCAGCTGTTCCCTGGCCAGCTTCCCTGTCTTCAGGGCTGAGCCAGGAAGGAGCCTCTGCTTGGAACACAAGTGGCACAAGTGCCAAGTGGCCTGAGGCGCCAGCAGCCCCAGGAGTGCAGCTGGCCTGGCCCGAAGCCGCCATCCACGCAGCAGAGAGCATTCGGTTAGCATTGATTGCTCAGAGAAGAGCATCTGGCCAGGCTGGGGCCAGGGGAGGGAGTGCTGAAGGCCAGAGAGACTGGCTACACAGCAGAGCAGCCTGCAAGCTTCAGAGAGACCCACTGACCTGCCCAGGGGCCATGAGGAAACTAGCCATGTGGCTGTCCCTACTCCAGGGGTGGGAGGGGGACAGCCCCTTGGGTGCTATACTAGAGTGACTGTCATGACACTCTGGGCCTGAGAAAACTGACCAGCCCTATTTAAGGCTGCTGTGCCCACTCCTGGGCAGGAAGCTGAGGCTAGAGTCTCAGCCTGAAGGCAACTAGGCAGGGCCTGCCCTGCTGCTGTGTTCTCCAGCTGTGGCCAGCCGCTGATGCTCTGGGGACCTCATTTTCTCCTGTGTGTGTGATGCTGCTCCCGCAGAGTTATAAGCGCTTCAGTTAAAGGCCTTATTCCCAGAGGCAGATCTTCCTTGCCAATTCTCCTACTTCTGGTGGCCAAAGTATTGCAGGGCCCCTACTACACCGAATTGTGTGACCTAAGTATAGCAGACAGGCCCTGTTGGTGTTGGTGCCAGTGCCAAGCTCTCTGGCCACCCCAGCCCTGGCTTTCTTGGAGGCTCTGCACTGTTAGAGGGGATGGGAAAATACAGGCCCACTTTTCCAGCTCGGCGCCTTGGCATATGCCATCCTGTTGCCTTTGCCTTGCCGCCCATCCCACCAGGTCTGTTCCCATGGGACCATTCATAGGCACAGCTAGGGAGGTGGCTGTCTATGCTCAGCTTGGCAGGAATTTAAAGTTTGCAGGCTGACCTGAGGACTCTGCCACCTCTCTTATCTGCATGTCCTCTGTGCTGAGTGATATGCTTAGGTCTGAGCCGACTCCCCTCACAGCTAAGGCAGGGTCCCTTTTAGCCCAGTTCATGGGTCAAATACTGGGAGGTTGAGGAACTGCTGGTGTTGCACAGGGGAACCAATGACCAAAC
This sequence comes from Ondatra zibethicus, assembly GCA_004026605.1. Taxonomy (NCBI): domain Eukaryota; kingdom Metazoa; phylum Chordata; class Mammalia; order Rodentia; family Cricetidae; genus Ondatra; species Ondatra zibethicus. The sequence continues at coordinate 140,863 of PVIU01001927.1, read as the reverse complement.
AATACCTAGCCCAGGGGTAGCAGAGGCCCCTCCCTTAACCTCTCCTTTACTCCCACAGTCTCTCTGTGGACATTGCCACCCCATATGCAAATGGACCATGATGCTGATTGCCAGGCCCTTCCAACACTGTCTTCTGTGACTTTCCCAGACTCGGGGGCAAGTGTGAATGGAGGGAGGAATGAATGAGGCTGTATAGCCGCTTGGGGAGCTCATGTGCGTGGGAGGCTGGAGGTCTGGGTGTAGGGAAGCAGAGCGCAGTAAAGGGCATCCCCTGGAGAGAAAGGCAGGGAGAGCTGGATCTTCTCCCTTCCGCCCCCTCAAGCAGAAGGCAGCCCCGCCCAGGAAGGGCCTGAGCAGTCTGTCAGGAGAGGCGCAGGGCCCCTCCATAGAGACTTGGATTACTGCTAATTTGCAATCTTAAAATGCACAGCAAAGGTTCCATCCTCATTGTTGGTACATTAATCAGGCAATCAGCGGGGCAGGGCTCCCAAGGGCCTCATGGAGGGGGCACAGAAGGTGCCATGGTGATGCAGTGTCTACCTCCCAGGGACGAAATCTGCTGGATGACAATTCTAGGACAGCACCCTGCTGGTTGAGACAGGAGGTCAAGAAGTGGTCAGGGCTGGCTGGGACAGTTAGTCCAAGGTCTTGAATTAAACCACTGGCTTTCAAAGGCATGGATGCAAACTTGGCTGAGCCCCTCAACATCACCTTCCCATTAGAAGAGATGGAGGTCCTGGAAAGCTAGCCCTCCTGGCATGGGCCCTGGCATGTGGGAAAATATTAAAGGACAGGGATTAGGATGCTTCCAGAAGAGCCCTTCACTGCGCAGGAAGTGGCTGTCCCACACAGTCCTTGTGGTCTCATGACTGCCTAGTGATGATAGCCTGTTCTTCTTTGAGGTAATGGGGAGCTGAGCCTGGTCCTGCATCAGGTCTTCGCTAGAGTCCTTTATCCTCCTGTTGCCCTCCTTGAGGGAAAACCCTAATCCTGCCTTCATCCTGTCCAGGTATCTGCTTCTTCCAAGTTCACTGTGGGTTCAGAAACTAGTTACTAAGCCCACACCTGAGGTCTGGTGCAGTTTAATTTTTTTTCCTAAATAGAGCCCTGGCCTGGTTTCCCCGTGCACTGGTATTGTCTGGAGACCCCTTGGTTACCCTAAGAACCCCCAAATTCTTCTGGGATGCACAGAGACAGAGCAGCCACAACAGGTGGGAGAGCACAGCACAGGGCAGGCTGAGGGTGCAGGCAGAAGCACACTGTAAACTCCGATGAGCTGTACAAATGTTGAATGGCATTAGTGCTAAGCAGTTGCAGGCCAGGGAGGAAATGCTTTATTTTCATAGGACCCCCAGTGGAGGCTCTGCCCTGTCTCCTTCATTCTAAGATGTGAGACAAGCATTGTGAATGTCCTTGAACCTGGAGTCTGGGCTTTCTCAGAGCCACGGGGCTAGGGCTACTCCTTGGGGAAGGTTCTGGCAAGAATAGCTTTCCGGGAAGACCTGAGCAGGAGAGAGGGTGCAAGCAGAGCAAGGGGATTAGAGGAGGCCTGTGGGCAGAGCAGCCAGCGTGGCTTGGATGCTGATGCCGCAGGGCAGGCTGCCCTCCAACCAGCTAGGAGTTGGAACCTCTCTCACCTTGCCTCCCTGTGCAGCACAGGAGCTCTTGGACAGAGGGTGGTAGGCTGGGGGCCACCCCAGGATGCCAAGGAGGAAGACAGGCAGAGTAACGTCTCCTAGACATGCTTTGGAGAGGGAAATGGAGCAGAGGTGAGTATGGCCTGTGTGCTGTCTAGTGGCTGGGTGACAGAAAGCACTGCAGAGGACCTGCAGAGTATGGCCCAACCCTGAAAGGGTCCTATGCTGTGCCGACACCGCCACAGAGGTCGTAATTGCTCTGAAAACGCAACTGAACCCAATTATGCAAAAACTAAATTATGTGCGATGATTTTTATGTGCTGGAAACATTCAGTTGAAGCCGGATGATTACAGGGGGACGAGAAGCAGCTGCCACTCTCTGGGAACCCATAACTCCCAACAGCTGGGAGCTGTCACTTACTTACGATGCTGTTTCTGTAGGGATGGGGGGGTGATTGGGATAGCAGTCAAGGTGGAAACCAGCTTAGTCAGGAACCTGGGCAGCCCCTGGGCCCAGATAGGAGTGGGTCTGGGATCCCGGGTGAGCAGGTTGGTCAGGTGGGTGGCTTCTTTCATCCCACATGATCTGGGCACAGCTGGTAGCAAGAAGACTCAGCTCATATGCCCCAGGCATCCTGCCTCTCCCAAGAGTTCCAGCAGAACAAGCTGGAAAAGAAGGGGCAAGAAGCCAACCAAGGCAGGGTAGGTCATGGCTGCCTGTCCCTTCAGGGTGGGCGTCTGTAGGCCTGGAGCCTGTCCCCATCTTCTTGACGCGCCTGTTGGGCCACTTGGGGCAGCTGTGACCCTGGAAAAAGGCAGGTAATGACAATCGTCCATAATGAGGCTGCTTCAATAATGAGTGTGGGCCTATTACCCGACCACAGGCTGGACACATCCGAAAATAATTATTTTAAGGATCCATTAACGAATGCCTAATTAATGCCCAATTAGAGGGAAGCTACAAAGGAAATGCTCTGGACAGTCAAGTAGCAAGGCCTGGTTTCACAGCCGTAACCTGGCAAACTCAAGCGTGGTAGAGAGATGCAGAGGACCAGAAGGTGAATCAGAGGGGGGCAGCCTCGATCTGGCAGAGTCATAGACCCCAGGGAAGCCTCGTGTGTCAGCGGTGGTGTCACTCACAGTCCCTCACAGAAACATGCCTTCTCCGTCCACCCGTTCAGCTCTGTGAACTGTATTAACAAATGAGCAAACTGAGGCACAGGGGCGGTGTTGTGTATTTGAAGTTTGGAACGCAACACGAACGAGGCATCTTCTGAGGTATGTTTTGGTGCCATAAGCGCAATGCTTTACTTATTTTGAGGAATCATTTGAATAAAGTGATCGTTCGGGACTCCAGATGGGATGTTTGCTTTGTTATAGTCGTTAGTTGTGAAGGCGGCTGACGGTGAGCAAGTGGCAGCGCCGGGACCAGAGCTGGAGGCTGACATGCTGTGTTCGTGGATGTGTTCCACCCAGCAGTAGGGATGATGGCCTAGAGAGGTGTTTGGATGGGGATTAGAGACTTTCAGGCAGAGCTCAAGTGGTGTGGAGATAATGTGGGCCTCGGGCCCAAATTTCCTGTCCAGCCTCCTAGCCTAAGGCACCCCTGTGTGTAGGACAGAAGACAGAACCTATGTGGGCCAAGAGGGTCATTCACCAGTCCCCACTCCACCCTCCGTCCCTATGCATCCCCCCCTTCCCCAGGCAGCCCTCACAGTTCTTCTGTTTCTCTCCCCACCAGGGTGCTGTGTGGAATTGCTGCTGCTCCTGCTGCTGGCTGGGGAGCTACCCTTGGGTGCTGGCTGTCCTCGAGACTGTGTGTGCTACCCCGCACCCATGACTGTCAGCTGCCAGGCACACAACTTTGCTGTCATCCCAGAGGGCATCCCAGAGGACAGCGAGCGCATCTTCTTGCAGAACAATCGTATCACTTTCCTCCAGCAGGGCCACTTCAGCCCCACCATGGTCACCCTCTGGATCTACTCCAACAACATCACTTTCATCGCTCCCAACACCTTCGAGGGCTTTGTGCATCTGGAGGAGCTAGACCTTGGAGACAACCGGCAGCTGCGAACGCTGGCACCCGAGACCTTCCAGGGCCTGGTGAAGCTTCACGCCCTCTACCTCTATAAGTGTGGACTGAGCGCCCTGCCCGCAGGCATCTTTGGTGGCCTGCACAGCCTGCAGTACCTCTACTTGCAGGACAACCACATTGAGTACCTCCAAGATGATATCTTTGTGGACCTGGTCAACCTCAGTCACTTGTTTCTCCATGGCAACAAGCTTTGGAGTCTGGGCCAAGGCATTTTCCGGGGCCTGGTGAACCTCGACCGGCTGTTGCTGCATGAGAACCAGCTACAATGGGTCCACCATAAGGCTTTCCATGACCTCCACAGGCTGACCACCCTCTTTCTCTTCAACAACAGCCTCACTGAGCTGCAAGGTGACTGTCTGGCCCCCCTGGTGGCCTTGGAGTTCCTTCGCCTCAATGGCAATGCCTGGGACTGTGGCTGCCGGGCACGGTCCCTGTGGGAATGGCTCAGGAGGTTCCGAGGCTCCAGCTCTGCTGTTCCCTGTGCGACCCCCGAGCTGCGGCAAGGCCAGGATCTGAAGCAGCTGAGGGCAGAGGACTTCCGGAACTGCACAGGGCCAGCATCTCCACACCAGATCAAGTCACACACGCTCACCACCTCTGACAGGGCTGCCCGCAAGGAGCACCACCCATCCCATGGCGCCTCCAGGGACAAAGGCTACCCACATGGCCATCTGCCTGGCTCCAGGTCAGGTTACAAGAAGCCGGGCAAGAACTGTACCAGCCACAGGAACCGAAACCAGATCTCGAAGGTGGGCACTGGGAAACAGCTTCCTGAACTACAGGACTATGCCCCTGACTACCAACAAAAGTTCAGCTTTGACATCATGCCGACCACACGACCCAAAAGGAAGGGCAAGTGTCCCCGCAGGACCCCCATCCGTGCCCCCAGCGGGGTGCAGCAGGCCAACTCAGGCACTTCCCTAGGGGCCTCGCTCCTGGCCTGGATACTAGGGCTGGCGGTCACTCTCCGCTGAGGACTCAGGACACCACTACCCAGCACTGCCACATGTCCAGCAAGGAACAGAATCTTTCCTCTTGGTTTTTTTGTTTTGTTTTGTTTTTGTTTGTTTGTTTGTTTTTTTCTTTTTAAGCGGAAGATCTGCTGGGTTTCAGGAAAAGGCTGCTAAAGCCTTCAATCAGTCTGGACCCTTCCTGGTGGATTATAAGCTCAAAGTGTACAGCTCTAAAGAGGAGGGTAGCCATCTTACCTGGCTGTCCTGGCCCAGCACCTCCGGACAGCATCCACTCCAACATGGCAGTCAAAGGCATACCAAGTGAATCATTAGCCGTGACGGGACATGTGCCCTTTGGAGAAGCTGGGCTCTGTGGAATCCTGGTCACTTGGAAAGAAGGGCCGGAGGACCCTGCTGTTTTGGAAAGAGTGGGACTCAGGACAAGGCTCACCCAGAGCCAGCTGGGGCAACCCACAGTCTCAGAGCACTCTTGCTCTTGCCTGAGGCCACCTAGTCAACCTGCCCAGTCCCACCTATGTCACCCTCAGTCCCTACCCGTGGGGGTAGTGCCTCTCATTCCTGATGTCTCAGGCAGTCCTGGCAGACCTGCTGGGGTCCAAGAATCAATCACCAAAGGAAAGATCACCAGAGGATGACATTTAGAACTTTACTCGCAATGAGAGTCACACAGAAGGTGCAGTTTTATACCTGTGTCCACTTATATATATCCTCACACCCTACCCACACACCCACACAATATAAATATATATACATATATAAATATATAAATGCACAGCCCCCTCCCACTCCTTACCAAACTTGTATGTCTTATCATGTTTATAAACTATACGGGAACCTATATTTGCTCAACTACAGATTGTATTGGTAATTTCTAGCAAGGACAAACAAAAAAAGCTGTGGCATTTTTGGTCTGAATCCCAGCTGGCAGCAAGAGTCCCTGGGCTTGCTGGGGCAAAGGTGTCAGTGGGAAGAGTTGAGGAGGAAGAGAAACAGAGAATCACTTCAGGGGACCAACATTCTTAGTTACTTAGAACATCACCTTGTTTTTATATGCAACACATGCCTGTCTGACACCCTGGAGCACCCCACAACCCCTACTGTAGAAGCTGCAGGCTTTGGGGTGAGATGTGGGAAGTAGCTTGTCGGATGTCAGGGTGCTGGAGGCAAGCTAGGTCGGAGGCAAGCAGCAGAAAGGGCTTTGGGGGTTTTCAAGCCAGCAAACAAGACAGCATCCACAGTGTTAGTCCAGTGGGTTGGATGGACAGTGTCCTTCTAACGTTTTGCCAGCGATGGTCTGTGCAGGTCATGAGGCTTGAGCTCTGACCTCAAGGAAGGCTTAGCTGCAATTTTAACTCACTGGCTCTTTGGCCAGTGTCCTGCTGAAGGCCCTGAATAGTTTGGCAATGGAGAAGACTCTAGTGGCCTTAGCAGATGAGGGCATTTCAATAACCATCTCAGGCGCTCTCTGTTACAGAGGTCTTGTTCCTCCTGATTATTTTGGATATAATCCAGGACAGGCAGAGGTCAGAGGGCTAGACTCAGGGGTCAGAGCCCAACAGGCAGAGTGCAGGGAACAGAGCAGGCAAGCCCAGTCAGGGAATAGGGGCTGCTGGCCCAAAGGTCTCTGGCAAGCACAATCTCTTGCGCTTTGCACAAACCTGAATCCCCTACCAGTGAGGGTGTGTGAGGAGTAAGAAATGCTGAATCCAATTAAGAGAGAAAAATAAAGAAAAAATTCTCTTGGACAAGAACCCTGTTTTTCATTTCATAATCCCGCATTCCTGATGGGGTGGCAGATCCTGGGCTTTGGTGGGGTGGGCGAGCCTGGCCAGGCTTGACTCTGAGAATACAGCATGCTTGTTGGCAGGGAGAGCCATAGGGAACAGGGGCACACTGACTCACAGGAACACACAAGAACATGCTCTCTCTCTCTCTCTCTCTCTCTCTCTCTCTCTCTCTCTCTCTCTCTCTCTCTCTCGTACACACACACACACACACGTCTTCCCTCACCATCACAGAACAGAATTCACAGTTCACTTCCCACATGCTGGCTGCCCAGGTCAGTACCATTTCCATATCTTTCCCCTGCAGAAGGGTTCTAGATCCTTCCGAGCTTGTTCCCAAGAGCCACAGCTGCTGATTCTGGGTGTCAGCGGAAGACAACAGCCAGTCCTTGGGCCTCCAGCATTTCCCCAAGTTCAGGAACTGACCAGGTCAGCAGAGGGTGAGGGCCAGAAGCCGTGCCTGCCTCTCTGACATCACAGATGGAGAGCAGGGGGCTGTTTTTAGTCTGCGATTCAGTGCATTCACGAGGGGGCCTGGAGCTGCAAAGCAAATAAAGCCATCCCTGCCACTGCTCGTACCCAGGCCCAGGCCCATGTCCCTTAAAATTCAAGCGGGTTGTTATGTTGTTGATTTCATTTCCAACCCCAGGCAGCAAGGCCCTCAGTGGGAAAATCAAAAGTCTGAGCACTTTATTAAATTTTTAGGAAAAGACATAGCAAGTCCTATATGGTAGAAGCGATTGTCAGTCGGAAGAATGGTCTCCTAAACGCTCCGCCGATGTGTGCTGGCATAATCCCCATGGCCGAGGCCTTCCAGGCTGGGCAGTGGGGCCCAGGACACTGGGTGTATTTTTAGGAGTTTTCTCCCCCAGGAGGTAGAAGGCCACTGCTGATGACATCATCTGTCACACAGCGGCTCAGACTCTGTGCAGTTAGAATGATGCCATTGTTCCCAAATCAAAACCAGTTGACTCTGGGAGTCAACTAAATGGAGGCTCTCTCCAGCGAGCCAGGCCACTTCCCCCAGTAGCCATTCGGGGCAGGGTGCTATAGAATCCTGACCCCCTCCTGTCCCTAGTAAGGAATAGAACAGTTCCTCTGCCATCTTTTTTTTTTTTTTTAATTTCATGGATTTTTCTTTTCCTTTTTTTGAGACAGGGCCTTGAACTTGCTAAGTAGCCGAGGCTGCCCTTGAACTCCCAGTCCTGCTGCCTCTGTCTCCCAAAGTACCCACTCTTGGCTTGATGGAACTTTTAAGAGTGTTCGGGGGCCTAAGGTGGCTTGTTACTTGGTAAAGCCCTTGCTGTGCAAACATGAGGACCCGAGTCCCAATCCGCAGAGTCTATGTAAAAAGCTGAGCACAGTGCACTCCTGCAATCCAGCGCAGGGCAGGCAGGGACAGGAGGGGCCTTGGGACTTGCTATCCAGGAAACTCCTTACGTTCCAGGTTCAATGGCAGACCCTCTCTCAAAAAATAAGGTGGAGGGCCAGGAAGACGGCTCGGCAGATAATCTGTGCAAGCTTGACGACCTGAGTTCCAGCCACAGAACACATAAGAGTAGTAGAATACTGAACCCACAAAGACCCCTTCTGATTCTGGGTGCCATGGCACCCACGCTCACACAGCACATAACGCACTAGTGGTGATAATGATACATCTAAACGAAAATAAGGCAGAAAGGGACTGAGGGAGAAACCTCTGATCTATATGTACAGCATAGATATTGCATCCACACACGTACACATGAATACATCCCTGACATCCCCATACCCCAAAGCATATTAAACATATTCCCACCACACACACAGACACACACATACACATGTGCCTTCCCCTTTTCTGCCCCTCCTGTCTCTCATTAGTCTCCTTTGTCTTCTTTTTTTTTTTATTAAAGATTTATTTATTTATTAAGTATACAGTGGTCTGCCTGCATATGTCCCTGCAGGCCAGAAGTGGGCACCATATTTTATTACAGATGGTTGTCAGCCACCATGTGGTTGCTGGGAATTGAACTCAGGACCTTTGGAAGTGTAGCCAGTGCTCTTAACCTCTGAGCCATCTCTCCAGCCCTCCCCTTTGTCTTCTTAGACAATTTTACTTCTACTTTCTTTCTTTTTTTAAAAAAATTATTTTATTTTTTCTTTATGTGCATTGGTATTTTGCCTGCATGTATATCTGTAGGAGGGTATCAGATTCCCTGGAACAAGAGTTACAGACAGTTGTGAGCTGCCATGTGGGTGCTGGGAATTGAACCAGGGTCCTCTAGAAGAGCAGCCAGTGCTCCTTAACTGCTAGCCATCTCTCCAGCCCCATATTTCATATCATACAAGCATCATCATCATCATTTATGCCCCAGCAATGCTTAAGCATGCACGGGCAGCCCGTTTATGGCAGTTCTCCAGTTGTTCCTGTCCTGGGCAGTCCTAGATGCCTGTGTTATTGTCACACCCAAGGTCCCACAGTCTTCCTTTCTGCTGTCTGTCCAGTGTTTTTTGGGCCTTCCTCTTCACCTTATCCCGTGCTCTCCTCCAAGCAGTGCTGTCTTCGGGTATCTGCCGTCATTCATTCTCATAACATGGCCGAAGTATCTCAAGCGCCGTTGCCGTATCCTGTTTACTTCCTTCTGTAGAAGCTATGGAGCTGGGGATGACCTTGAGCTTCTGGTCCTCCTGACTGTACCTCCAGAGTGCTGGGAGTACAATCATGTGCCTCCACGCCTGGAGTATGTGATGCTGGGGAATCAAACTCAGATACTTGTACATGTTAGGCGAGCATTCCAGCAGCAGACGTGTGCCCAGCCCTACCGCCGCTTTCACTCAGCACTTTTTGGGGAACCCCAAGAGAGATCATCTCTTTCCTTTATTCCACCTCCCTCCAACAGCCCCTCTATTCTACAGTGACAGAGGATAGAGCCTGCCATGGGGTGGTCCCTGGCACCCTCAGACAAACTTCTTCCATGACCCAAGGGCTTAGTTGGCTCTTCATTATTCCTTCAACAAACAAATGGACCAGTCATTGTCTATGCTTTGGGGACAGGAAGGTGAGACGAGAGGATCCCTAAGGAACTGAGAGGAGCGAGCATCCTCAGCTGCTACAGAATTGGAGCCTGTGTTAGTGTAGTCTTTCAAAACAAGGGGCTCAGCTGGGGTAGGGGAGTCAGAGACGATGTCCAGGAGGAGATGATGTTGTGACAGTCTCTGAACAGAGAGGAATCCAGAGAGGAATGTGGGAGACCGCCAGGCTGAGGGCTGGAGGCACACAGTAGCTCAGCCTTTGAGGTCTCTATAAACGGAATGCTGTTTGCTGGGGTGCTGGGAGACTATTTAGGCAAGAGGGGGGCCCAGGGAGTCCCACTCAGGGACTCCGACTCTGTTGGAAGCAGAGGGAAGGTGTGACTCTCCTGCCTGAACTCTTCTCTGCTCCTGAGCCTCATCATAAGCACATGGGCTCCCATGGCACCCTTGCCACTGTTCCTCAGCTGTGGATTTCATCATCACCACTTGCCTCCTGTGCTCAGCCAGATCTCTCCTTGTGCCAGCAAACTGGAGTGCTCACTGGAAATCTGCCTGGGCCGCAGTCCCATTCCCAGACACCTGCTGCTTCCAAGCTCAGAATGTCTCCCCTACCGCCTGTTAGCATCCACAGCCAGTGGTCCAGGCTTTCCCACCCTCGTGGTGTGGCTCCTCCCTCAGCTGGCCAGACACCTCAGCTGCAGGCAGCCGCAGGCAATCCCAGGACTCCCTCTTTTGAGCTCCACCCCTCCTGCTAGGCATGCCCATTACCAGAGAGCCAAGAACCCCACGTGGCAAATGTTGCCTGAACCTAGCAAATCACCTGGCGCTCCACAGGCAGCCAGGGCCCAGGAGGTAGGGGAGCCAGGAAGGCTTCTCTATGGATCAGAACAGGCTCAAGAAATGAGTTTGCTGGACACTGAGTTGGGAACTCAGGAACTGCCCATTGGGTTAGCACCAAGCCCTCACTGCTTCCGTTCAGACCTCGCTGGACTGTGAAGGACCTGGCTACTAAGGACCTAGTTTCTCTTCCGTGCTGGAAGAAGCCTTCCTTTCTTTTCTTGAAAACAAACAAAACCAACTTATTTTTTTCTTCATCCTCCTCTTTTTCTTCTTTTTCTGATGTGTGAATGTATATGCCCAAGATAGGGTGGGCACATGCCACAGCATACATGTGGAGGTCATAGAACAACTGTGGGGAGTTGGTTCTTCCTTCCACCTTTGGGTTCCAGGGATCAGGTTAGCAAGAACCTTAGTTGCTCAGCCATCTGGAGGCCCCTTTCTTTGTGTTTTCTTTTTCTCTCTTTCTCTTGTTTGCTCTCTCTCCCCCGCTTTTTTTTTCTCTGTGTGTGGGGATTCAGGGTCGAGAACAGCCTGGCCTTAAATTCCTGGTCCTCCTGCCTCCATCTCCCGAGCGCTGGTGCTGTAAGTGTACACCAGCATGCCTGGCTATGTTTTGTTTTATTTGTTTGTTTGTTTGTTTGCCTGTTTGTGAGACTTGAACTCATGACCCTCCCACCCTCGCCCTGAGTGCTAGGATCACAGGTCTGTAGTGTCATAAACTGCTTATCTGCGCGCTCTTTTCTTTTCCTTCTTCCCTTCCTCCCCCATCCTACCCTCTTCTTCTTTCTATTGTTATTTTGAAACAAGGTGTTGCTATGCAGCCCAGGTTGGGCTTACACTCGTGGTGATCCTCCTGCCTCAGTCTCCTGAGTACTGGAATAACAGCCATTTGCCACCGCACCTAGCTCTATATGCATTCTTTGGCCAAGGAGAGCTGAGTGCACACTTTACTGGGCCCCTCACACGGCCTCATGACCCAGTCAGTGATGGCCACACTCCAGCTTCATCAACTCCTGGTCTGTCTCCCTCCTGTCTTCACCTCCCTTTTGCAGGAGCTCAGGTCGTTAGCCATTACTCCATCCATGTAACCAATCCCCAGCTATCAGTTTCTAATGGGCCAATTTTCTTTTCCTTCTGCCTACTTGGAAAATACCTCAAGAACCTTTGATTGGGTGTTAAAATATCCTTTGCAATTCTGTGCTCTGTGTGTCCTTCTGCTCCTTTAATTGTCCCTTTTAACTCACTGCGCTTCCCAGATAAATCTCCCAGTCCCCCCTTTCAGGCTGTTAATAAATACAAGCTCTAAAAAAAGGCATAAACATCTATTGTTGGCTAAATAACTCACAGTGCAGTCAAAAAGCCAGAAAAGAGGGCTCTTCGTGGTGAATGCATGCTCTCTCTCTTTCTCCTCCTTTCCTCCTCCTTCCTTTCCTCCTCCCTCCTTTCCACCATCTACCTCCTGTCCTCTCTTAAGAGGGGCCTCTGGAACCAGGGTGGTTGGTTTATGGCCCTAAAAAGTCCAGGGGTGCAGGGCCTGAGACTGCCCTAGAGAAGAATTAAAAATAAGGTAACTCCAGTGCTCACTGACAGGGCTCCGGTTACATGCAATGAGGTATGGGGACAAAGGAGATCTAGTGTTGGGAGTGGTAGCTAATTTAAGTGACATTTCAGTGGGCCCCGTACCTCTACAAGAAGTGGGTCAGCCTCCTCCAACACTGAGTGCCAGCCTGCACTGCTGTGCCCGCCTCCCATCTCTCTCCTTTCAGCTCTCATTTCTCATTAGAGCCGTTAGTTTCTAAGCACCAGGAGGGTGGAGAAGGCTGTGCCTTTGTGTCACTGGTTTCTGTGTGGCAGTGTGCACATCAATGGCATGCCTGAACGGCAGAATTTGACATTACTGCTGCAAAATGTGCTTGGGTCACGGTGCTTTCCAAATTGGCTAAGGTTCCATGCCACCCCCTGCTCCTTTGCCTAGGCAGCTTGGAGCCCCTGCCAACCTTGGTTTCTGCTGCTCCCTCTGGGGGGCCTCTGAAAAGAGAGGCAGCGAGACATGTATTAAACTCTTCAATCTCTGTAAGTACCATTTCCTGGGAGATCTGCTTGGAGGAAGAAAGCAATGTCAGTGCTCAAGACATAAGCATGTAGAAGATGCTGTGTCCCAGTGCCTCTGTCACCTCCTCCTGCCCACCCTTCTGGGGAGCAGTCATGGATAAGACAGTGATGTCTCTGCTCCAGCTGGACAACCCAAGGACAGACAGAAGACTTTCTCATTGACAGAGGAATAGCAGAACAAACCTACGGAGGAGAGGCGCTGGATGAAGGACACACCCATAGATTGCACTTGGAAAGGGAAAGCACAGCTCTGTGGGGTAGTTGTGTGGCCAGTGAGTAAGAGGCAGACAGACAGGAGGGCTCCATGAAGAGGCGTTTTGTGCATACACACACACACACACACACACACACACACACACACACACACAGCAGGCACAGCATCCTGTCATTCTATCTCATGCAGTCAAGTGTGGGACATTTATGCAGTCAACAGCTCTGAACCCCGATGACATACAATGCCCCAATCAGGCCATAGGATATCTGAGTGAGCAAGGCAATCTCCTCATATTCAGCAAGGAAGAAGCTGGTAGAAAACCCAGTTCCCTTTTATTGGATTGCAAGGGTAGTCAACAGGAGAGGGACACGGAGATCGGTCATATTGGTGTCTCCTGAGATGAATAGAGTGGAGGCTTTGTTTCACTTCCTCACAGGCGGGTGACCATCTTCAAGAATTTTTTGTGATAATGTGGCAGATCAGGCTGAAGTCCCCTAATCCAGGGCCAGAAGGAGTTTATAGTTTATGGTGCCCCAGCAATGGAAGGCTCCTGCCCAGTACAGGCCTCAAGTCTCTGTGCTCTAGCCGCTAGCTGGGCCACATTGACATTCTCCCCCTGTGTGAGGGGGTCACCGGGGTCTCTGAGGTGTTTTTATTCTTTATCCTGGTGTCTGAGCCCCAGAGGCGCTGAGGTCCCTGACCTCTCCCTTTGCCTGCCACCAGGAGAGTCTCTCACTGTTTTATCTGAGGCATTTAAAGTGTCACCTAGCGTCTGGCACTTTGCTAGTGGAGGGTACAGACTTTCAGATGTCCTCACCAGCCTCTTTTACAAGATCGGCCCCACCCCCCTCTAGCTGGCTGTGACCAGAGCTAGGGAAAAAAAAAAAAAAAGGATGAAATCCACCCTGCATGGGTCTTACGTGTACACAGTAGGGCTTTAGTGGAACCTGGGAATCCTGGAAGTTGCTGTGTATAGTCTACCTAGCTGTATGCTGCTGGGGTACAGCAGCTAGGAGCGCCTACCCTACAAGCTGCCCATCAACCCCAAACTTGTCCTGTTGCCATTATTCTCCGTCCCTTCTACACCATACTTCAGATGAATGTCTCCCCCACTCTGCCCCACATTCCGCTGCCTTATAAAATGCGTGTGGAGGGTGGATCTCGCTGAGTTCCTCGGATCCTCCTCCCCTCCAACTTCACAAGCTCACTTGGGCCTCAGTCTCCTCAGGGGCTCTCCCTCTGCCTTATTCCTTCTTTGGCCTTCTCACTCAGAAATAGCTTTATTTCTCAGAGTTGCTGACCCTTTTCAGACTCAGAGGCAGCCTGCAGCCAGGCCATGGCCTTGTCTTCCTGCAGCTCCGTCTTCCTCAGCCATTTCTTCTCCAAGCGGCCAGTGGCAAAGAAAAATGAGAAAGCAACTTGGAGTTTGATAGTGTGTCAAGATTTGAAAGATTCTCCACCTTGTAGATAACAGGACTCCCAATGGGGAGATTTGATTACACCCCTACTTTGCAGATATAAAAAAGTAGGTTTTTACAGGTTACTCAGACCCACGTTTCCCTCCTCCCCCACGTGGACAGAGTTTCCTATACCCAGACTACACTGTGTACCCCATCGATGTGAGCTTGGGTGAGACAGGCATATACTGGGGAGGGGGCCCAGCGTTCCCTCTCACGCTCACAGCTCTGAGAACTGAAGGGCTTTAGATGCCTTGGCAACAGTCCCAAGACCCCAGGTCTCGATTTTCTTTGCTACTCTGACCCTCAAACTTCCCGCCACACATCACTGGAACCTCCAATTCAGGTGACAGAAACAGCTGGCAAGAATTCTCCCTGCTTTCGTACCAAGAGTAGGGCACAGAGACAGAAAATCCCCAATGGGCCAAGGTTTCTCTCATCTCTGTGTAGCTGAGGCTAGATCATTGTTTCTGTGAGACCCTGAATTGATTTCAATAGATGTCAAGAGTCCTCCAGGACACCATGAGGCCATCACTCTGTAAAATGAAGCGGAGGCAAAGGCCGGCTCAGCCTTGATGATGACATCTGGGTGTGCCCGGCCCTGGGTCCATCCCCAAATCAAAAAAGAAAAATACAAGAGCTGACCACGGGACCTGCAAGACACATTTCTAGCCCTTCCCTCTCCACAGGCTCCAGGTTGTTTATGTGTGTGTAAGCGTGAACATGCCACAGCACATGTGTGGAGGGCAGAGGACAATGTTCAGGAATTGGTTTTCTCCTTCCACCATGGGGTTGGGAACTGAACTCAGGTTGTCAAGCATGAATGGCTTCTACCTACTGAGTCACTTTTCCTCTCTCTCTTTTTCTTTTGACAACTCTTAATCCATTTTGAGTCTCTTTTCAAAGCTTCTGTGACTCTGTGACTGCTCTGGGAACTTTTGCTTTCTTTTCATTGTTTTTGTTCACTTGAAAAACAAGCCAGGTGTAGCATAGGTCTAAAATCTCAGGGCTTGGAAGGCTGAAGGAAAAGGACAGCTGCGAGTTCAAAGCCAGCCTGGACGACATTACAAGTTCAAGGCTAGCTTGGGATGCATAGTAAGGACCTGTCTCAAAAAGAAAGGAAAGAAAGAAGGAACAAAGGAACGAAGGAAGGGAGGGGAAGAAAGAAGAGGGGAGAGGTTTGGCAGAGTGCTTGTCAGGCCTGTGCATTGCTCGAGATTTGGCCACTAGGTGTGGGGGGGGGAATAAAAACTCGGCACTAGGAGGGAATTAGGGTGGGGCTAGAGAAGTGACTCAATCGGCTAAGTGCTCGTCATGTAAGCATAAGAACACAAATTTGTGCCGGGCAGTGGTGGTGCACGCCTTTAATCCCAGCACTTGGGAGGCAGAGGCAGGTGGATCTCTGTGAGTTCAAGGCCAGCCTGGTCTACAAGAGCTAGTTCCAGGATAGCCTCCAAACCTACAGAGAGGGCTGGAGAGATGGCTCAGAGGTTAAGAGCACTGGCTACACTTCCAAAGGTCCTGAGTTCAATTCCCAGCAACCACATGGTGGCTCACAATCATCTGTAATGAGGTCTGGTGCCCTCTTCTGGCCTGCAGGGACATATGGAGGCAGAACACTGTATACTTAATAAATAAATAAATCTTTAAAAAAAAAGAAAAAAAAACCTACAGAGAAACCCTGTCTCAAAAAAACCAAAAATAAATAAATTAAAAAAAAAAAAGTAGGGCTGGAGAGATGGCTCAGTGGTTAAGAGCATTGCCTGGTCTTCCAAAGGTCCTGAGTTCAATTCCCAGCAACCACATGGTGGCTCACAACTCACCTGTAATGAGGTCTGGTGCCCTCTTCTGGCCTGCAGGCATACATGTAGACAGAATATTGTATACAAAATAAATAAATATTAAAAAAAGAGCCAATTTCTTTAAATTGTTGAATTAAAAAAAAGAGCCAGAATTGTTTAAAAAGAAAAAGTACACAAATTTGTATCACCAGCACGCATGGAAAATGCTAGGCTGTGGGGTCAGAGATAGTTCAGTGGATAAAGACACTGGCTACCGAGCCTAACCATGCAAGTTTTATCTGAGTGGCCATTACAACCCCTGAGGTTGATTTTTGGCCTCCGCACATGTTCTGGGGTATGCACATGTGTGCAAGACACAAATGTATGCATGCACAAATAAATAAATAAATAAATGTAAGAAAGAAATGGGGTCAGGTGTGGTGGCGCACACCTTTAATCCCAGCACTTGGGAGGCAGAGGCAGGAGGATCTCTACGAGTTTTAGGTCAACCTGCTCCAAGAAAGGAAGGAAGGAAGGAAGGAAGGAAGGAAGGAAGGAAGGAAGGAAGGAAGGAAGGAAGAAGGAAAAGCCAGGTAAACATGTTGACACATTTGTAATCCCAGTGCTAGGGAAGCAGAAATGGGAATAGGCAGAACTCACTGGCCACCCAGTTTAGCCAGTTGGTGAGTTCTAGACTCAGTGGGAGTTCCTGTTTCAAAAAATTAGGTGGAGAGATACTGAAGAAAACCCCTGACATCAACATATCCTCCGCACAGATGTGAGAGAGTACACGTACACACACACACACACACACACACACACACACACACACACACACGCACACACACACACACGAACACATATAAACTAAACACAGCCCTGACTGCCTCAGCCTCCCTCATGCTAGGAATACAGGTAAGCATCATTATGCCCAGGTCCAGTTTAATTTAGATCAAAGGGTCCTCTTGCCTTCCCCCTCACACAATGGAAACTGAGGAGGAGGATTAAAGGATAACCAGAAGACAGCCAGGGATCCGAGCCCAGGCACTCTGCTTCCTTTCCATGCTAGCTGTGTAACTGGGGAAGCAAAGCTCCAGCAAGTGTTTTCCAAATGCTCATCTGAAGACAAGGGGAGCCTGTGATTACAATTTCTGCTGATTTGCAATGAAACACTAATGCAGTGGGCTTTTCATTAAGCCAGATTTATTCAATCTAAAGATAATCCTTTTTTCAGAAAGTGCATCTTTATATGTTGTTGGGGAAGAGAGGTGTTCTAAAAAGAAATTTCTCTCCTGAACTGTTAACATAGGTGGTCGTGCCTTGGGTTCTCTAGTTGGAGGGGTGTGTGTGTGTGTGTGTGAACGCGCGCGTGTGTGTGCATGTTTGTGTGTGTGTGTGTTGTGTGACCCTCCAAATTATTTCTGGAATTTTACTCTTTTGCGGGGGGAGGGGTTCTGTCTGCATGTATGCCTGCACACCACAAGAGGGCACCAGATCTCATTATAGATGGTTGCTAGTAACCATGTGGTTGCTGGGAATTGAACTCAGGACCCCTGGAAGAGCAACCAGTGCTCTTAAATGTGGAAGTGCTGAACCATCTCTCCAGCTTGGTTTTTTTGTTTGTTTGTTTGTTTGTTTTTTGTTTTTTTTTTTGAGACTGGGTTTCTCTGTGTCCTGGAACTTGCTCTGTAGACCAGGCTGGCCTCAAACTCACAGAGATCTGCCTGCCTCTGCCTCCTGAGTGCTGGGATTAAAGGTGTGCACTGCTGCACAGCTAGAATTTTACTTTTGTTGGATCTCCAAACTCAGTGAGTTGAGGGAGTTTAACTATGCAATGCTTGCCTTTCCTATTCTGAGGCCCAACCCATTACCATTCGAAGACCAGACTGCTTGCTTGAGACAGCCCTTTCACCTGGAGCCCTTCCTCTCTGTTACCTGTCTCCCATCATTTACAGATAATTATCCTCAATAAATAGCCAATTACCCTTAAAGACAATTATACTATTCCATCACCAAACACTGATGTTCTTTTCTTGGGTCTTTTAATGAAGTTGCTATTAAGGAGATACTTTATTTACATAAAGTCCAATGGCTCTCTTTTATAGAAGGGTTTGGGTTCAATGTCAAAGTTTTAAAATCTTATCTAGAGGACAGGTGTAGAGAGAGGGCTTTTGGTTAGGGTGGAAAAGAGATGGAGGTACTGATGCTGCCTTACAAGGTAGGATGCCCAGGAGAGGCGAAGGGATGATGCGGTGCCTCCCTCCTCAAGCTAATGAAATCTAAAAGCAAGGATGAGCTGGGCTCTAGGAGTGGAACCATTCAGAAGTGTCTGCCTTTGACTGACCACAGATCCTGCCCTCCCCTCCCCCAACCTCTCTGGGGACCTGCCAGCGCCAGGAACTAATCGCTTCAGGGAGCTAGACTGAAATGTGTTGCTTACCCTCCACTGCTCAGAAAACCTTTAGCCCAGGCAAGAGTTGACCGAGACCGACCATGGCATCTGCCAATCAGGGGGCCAAAGGTACCGGTAGGGCGGGACCTAGCGGTGCAGAAACAGCTCCATTACAGCCCTCACAAGAAAAAAGCAGGGGGCAAGGCTATTGGGTTTTTTTTTTCTCTTGGCCCCTCTTTTTCATGTTTTGGGCCTTACCTAGTCACTGTCTGCACTTGACTCGGCATAGGCAAAATGACAGGGAGATGCAGGTTCTTTCGAAGTTAAAAAAAAAAAAAAACACAAAAAACCCAACCCCAAACCACAACAGAAGCCCGAAGTCTGCCCCCGCTGCGTCTCTAAAGAGCTGTTTTCTTCCCAAGCTCTACAGCATGGTGGCTCTAATCGGAAATTTCTTTTTAATCATAGCAGGAGTCCCAATTAGCGTGTTGGGTAATCTTTCAAGTAGAGCGGGAGTTCCATGACCATAGAGAGCAGAAGCAATATTCTGCATAAAGCCCTGGAGAAACAGGAGAAGGAGCTGTCATGGCCTGTGCACACATGTGTGTCAATGAGCATGTGGTCTCTGGAGGCTGGCCTCCCACTCTCATGATGAGGCGTGTGCACCCCAGGTCTCTAGATTCTCAAAGCTTTATTAGGACCAGAGGGATTGTGGGGGTTGTTGCTCACAGTGCAAAAACCCCAACCTGGCCCATCCAGGAGCCTGGGTGATAGCAGGCTGCACACACATCCCCTAAGGGTATGGGTATGAGGGACCAAGTGCCTCGCAAGACAGCAGGCACAGAGTTTGAGGGATGCCCCTCCGCTTTCCATGAGATGGGCTGCACCCCAGACTCAGCCACCATCCAGGGCCAGCTCTAAACTGGCACCAGCACTGACCTACTTTCCTTTGTTGTTGTTTTTGGAAGTGCTGATGTCAATGCGGAATTCAGCAGAGAGGCTGAGTGAGAAAAAAGAGGAGGGGGAGGAGAAGAGAGAAGGAGAGAGAGAGAGACAGAGAGAGAGAGAAGAGAGAAAGAAGCGAAGGGATGGGAAAGAGCAGGGAGTGTCAGGTCAAGACAACGGTGGCAAGGTCCCTGTAACTACACTAACTGTGTGCTTCCAACTGGTCCTACAGGACCTACCCAATATAGCTGGGACCCAGTCTGGGTGCTGTGGCTTCAGGCTAAGTAAACAGGGAAAAGCTGCATACAGCCCTCCTCCTTCTCTCTATATAACAGTGGCAGGAGCTGGTGGCCAGGCAGCCATGCCAGGCTATGCCACCCCTCTATGAGGAGCCAGACATTTCAGGCACCTTCCCTGGGTGCCCAGAGGTGCTGCGTCTGCATCCATGCGTCTCTCATGACGGCCATCCGAGAGGCAGCTGGGACCCAGAGAGGTTCTCCACACATGCTGGCCTGGAGGAAATTGATCTTTGGGGACACTGAAGGCAGTTTCCTCTGTTCAATGGCTCCTTGGTAACCCACGTGACAGAGCTGTGGTGGCGACCTGCCTGCTCTCACCTTCCATTCTTCTATACCCCCAAACTGTAAGGTTTAGGATGAGGAGAGCCCCAGACTGCAGATGCATGCAAGGGTGGATGGGAGGACCCTCCAGGGAGTCAATTCCTACCTTCTGAACTCTAACATGGTCCAGCTTTTACATTCCACAACTGAATTGGGCTTGGGAGGAGAAGGAACCCTTGATTTCTGACCTATTTGCAAGCCTCGGTCACTGAGTGCACCTGCAGGTGAAACTGCCCCTGGGCATCTCCTGGGCTGAGCCCTTTCTTCCCGGGGACACCTGGGCAACAGATTCTTCAAGAGGAAAGGTTAGGTCCACGCTTACATGGAATGGAAAGCGCTAGGTCTCGTGATTCCATAGCTAGTACATTTCCCTCCCTCATTCGTGTGGGGCTGGGGACCAAGGAAGGTGAGATGTTCCGGCTTACTCTTCAGCCCCCAAATAGGCATGGAGATGATTAAAATCATTTTTTCCTGCTCTATAAGCTCACAGTCTTCAGATACAGAGGAGCCAAAGCCCTCATATGCTGAAATTAGACCCCGAAAAATAGGTTACCTGACAATTACTTGTATCTAAGTGGAGCGTGATGTAGTGGCGGGAGCTTGAGATGGGCTGCCAGGTCTGCGCCTTCTTCCCAACTTACTGTCTCTTAACCTCTGGGTTTCTTGCCGGGATGATAATTCTCCCCATCTCCCTCCCTCTGGTGGGCTGGTGGAAAGCATAATGAATCAAGGCTTGAAGCATGCTGAAGAGGCCAGACTCGCGATGCCATGTAAGTACACAGCATCACCAGCCACCTCTCGAGTCTACACGGAGCTGATTTATTTACCTCCCGTGAAAGAGACAACAATCATCATATTTACACTTCGTGCAGCAGCTTCCTGCATTGCATCGCGGCACCCCTCCCTTTCCATTGCTGAGGACTCCATTAAGCTGCCTTTCCAGCGCCGCCGGGCGGCCCTCTCCCAGCCTCTCTCTGGCCTTACAGATCAAGACCTTGTGCCCCAAGGGTCTGTCACCCGAGAACCACTGTACACAGGGGGCTGCAGCCTCTCCACGGGGAGGATGAGGGAATGAATTCCATAGGTAAAAGGCTTCCTTGGAAATCAGATGCTGCTACTAATTAAGAAGCGAAGCAGAGGTGCGTGATAGGTAAATGGATGTTATTTAAACGTTGTGTCATTTAAAGAGTGTCCTGGTGTTTGAGTTCCTTGTTACCACGCAGGGCTGTGGACTGGTGGCAATTAGGCTGGCACAGGTAGGGCTCACCTGCTGAGCTGAGGGAGGGTGGGGACACACCTTCCAGTAATTGCTGCTGGGCAGCTCTGGATCCATCCCCCCACTCCCTACATCTTTCCTGGCACTTGACAGCCTTTTTTCTTCCAGCAGCATTCAGGGCTTGTTGCTCTTACAAAGAAAATAATGTTGGAAGAAATACAAGAGAAAGAAGGGAAGAGGAAAAAAGAATAAAAAGGAGAAGGGCTGAAAAGTTTCTGTTAGGTTTGGATTTGCTCCTCAGGCGTCCAAGCCGGCTGAGAGAGTCCATGACAGCCCACATGTGTGACACTGTGGCAACAGAGTCCAGCACAAGCGCTTCTGGAGTTGCCACCTGTCAGGAGACAGGATGAATGGATCATCTGTCCTCAGAGCACAACCCAGGGACTGATTCTCCAATACTGATGCATGGGGGAGATGTCAACAGAGGTCCCCTAAAGAATGATGTCTCTATTTCCATGCTAATCCCGGGCTTCACCAGAACAGTAGCTCCTGTCTGAAAAGCAGGATGGGGCTACTGGAGCGCCTCTCTTCTCCTGTGAGGGGGGGGAGGGGAGCTGTGTGTGGGAAGCAGAGGGTAGGGTGGGGTTACCCAGCCTTGCCACTCCCAGCTTTCAGACCCCTCCTGGGCTGATCTTCTGCCCCCAGAACACAGTGCTGGCTCGCACTTGCTTCTGAAGGCTTGCCACTGCTAGCCCAGCCAGTTTATCTCCCCAGCGCTTTCAAGATCAAAACCCCTAAACTCGTTAACGAGAAACTTTGTTTCGGGAACAATACCCACCATGGAGCAGTATGTGGTGCCAGCTCTCATGAAAGGGTCTTTCAACACGAGAACTCACTGCAGATGACGATGGGCACTCAGCTGCGCGGTTCAGAGAGAGATGTGGGAGAAAGCAGGTGACAACAGCTGTGTCCAGGTCAAAGCAGATCCGATTCACTGCTGGCGGAACATGGCTGAGAGCTGTGGGCTGCATGTCTCCTTCCCTCCTGCCAGGTTTCCAAAATTGTCCTTCCTGTTGGTGATGTGCACAGAGGAACCGGAGCCTGTGCTGATGGCCCTGTGTTCCCTGGTGCTGTTGCTGAGACACCATTCAGTGATAGAAACTCAGCCAGAAAGCACACAATACGATTGTGCCTGATGGGGAAGCAAGCCAAGAGCAGGACACATGTGAGGGTAAAGAAGAGTAAGGAGAGGGTCATAAGATGGGTATTCTATCTGGGAGTCAGGGATCCCAATGCCAGCGAGTACAATGGCTCCCCCTTGTTGACCTAGCCAGAGAGAATTTAAGATGGCAGGACAGGCTGTATGAGTTCCCCATGGCTGTCTAGACAAAGGACCACGAGCAAAGTAAACCAAAAAGAAAAAGAAAGAAACAAACAAACAAAAAAACCCTAAAAACATAATCAAAAATCCCATGAACAACAACACCAAAAACCCCACAAAAATCCATGTTATTGAGACCAGAACTCTAGATCAAGGTTGTGAGAGGGTTGATTCTTAGGTGTTGAACCTTTTCACACGGTGACATGATATTGCGGTGTGCAAATGTGTTGGGCTGCAGTCTCAGCTCTCCTGGGGCACATTTATGGGCATGCTATTTACAAACTCCAAGGAAGGAGCTAGAGAGGTGGCCCAGGCGTTGATCTATCAGAAGTCCTGAGTTCTGTTCCCAGAACCCATGATGGGTGGTTCAAAACCACCTATGACTCAGCTTCTGAGATCCAATGCCCTTCTTCCATGGGCACACACACACACACACACACACACACACACACACACACACACACACATTCTCTGTGTGGCATTGGCTGTTCTAGAACTAGTCATGCAAGTCAGGCTGACCTTAAAGTCACAGAGATCTGCTGCCATCCATTGATACACACAATTTTTTTTTTTCTGAGACAGGGTTTCTTGCTGTAACATTCCTCGCTGTCCTGGAACTCTCTTTGTAGACCAGGCTGGCCTTTAACTCACTGAGATCTGCCTGCCTCTGCCTCCCAAGTGCTAGGATTAAAGGCATGAGCCACCACCACCCAGCTGACACACACAATATAAAGAAAGAAATTCTGAGGGAGGATCTGCCCTCTCTCCTAGCTTCTGGTACTGCAGACATCCCGTGGCCTGTGACCTGTTTATACTTCACCTCCTTTGTGTCCGATCTACCGTTCTATAAGGACACTTGTCACCAATTGCACAGCACATCCTAAATCAAGATGATCATGTCTCGGGGCTGAGAGATGACTCAGTGGTTAAGAACACTGACTGCTCTTCCAGAGGACCCGGGTTCAATTCCCAGCACCCACATGGCAGCTCACAACTGTCTGAAGATCCAGTTGCAGGGGATCTGACACCTTCACACCAATGCACAAAAAATAAAGTTAAATAAACCATAAAAATATTTTTTAAAAAAAGATGATCATGTCTCAAGATAGTCAACATAATTACATCCACAAAGACCGATTTTCCACGTAAGGTCACATCACAGATTCTAGACATATTTTTGATAGAGCCACCATTCAGCTCACTATGTGACAAAGCCATCTGCAGAGCTACCTCCAGTACAAAAATTTGCAGTATCTGCTCGAACGTCCACTGAGTTCCCTGCCCACCAGTGGGAATTTCGCAGTGGTCCTTGGGGGTACCTAGGACTTTGGACCATTTTGCTGTTTCAGAGTGTCACTCAGTCCTGACTCCCTTTTCTCTGAGGTGATGTCTAAGGAGGCAGGTCATAGCAGGACACTGTGTCCACAAGACACCCCAGAGACGGAACCAAAAGCAAGCGCTGAGCCTAACACTGAGACAGAGAACATCGCTTCTCAGCTAAAACTGGTGGTTACAAGGAGCAAGCAAGGCTCTATAAATGTTTTCCTGTCTTTCTTCTTCTCCTCCTCCTTCCCCCTTTTTCTTCTTCTTTTGAGACATAGTCCAGGCTGGCCTTAAACTCACTATGTAGTCGAGGATGACTTGGCTTCTGATCCTCTTACCTCAATCCTGAGTCCTGGGGCAGGTGTGTGCCACTGGGCTCCAACTTTACTTCCTACTGGAAACCTGGCTCCAGCTCTCATGCATGCTAGGTAAGTACCCTGCCGTAGGCTATATTCCCAGCCTTTGTTCTGCCTCTTCTTTGAGACAGTGTCTCACTATATGACAAATGTAAGCCTCAAACTCACAATCCTCCTGCTTCAGGCTCCTAAGTACTGGAATTATGTTTGTGAGTCATTGTAGTCTAAAGCAACCATCAAGGCAGGTCTGGTGACATACACCCATAATCCCAGTCCTTGGGAGACTAAGAGGAATTCAAAACCAGCCTGGGCTATATATTAAGACCCTATCTTTCACATGCACACACAACACACACGAGAGAGAGAGAGAGAGAGAGAGAGAGAGAGACAGAGACAGAGAAAATCTACCTATATGTCGTTGGTTGCTTCTGCTTTAGAAGAACAATCTCTTTGGCTGAGTCAGAACTGGCTTAACTGCAGCCCTGTCCACCCACTGTCCCAGAGCAATGCTGTCCATTGCTGTCCCAGATTTGCCTTTGGGGGCCCTTGAAATGAAAGTCACCAGCAGGCTCCAGAAGCTGCCTCATGTTAATCAGTGGAGGCTGTGAAAATAGCCCTGCAGTGGTTCACGGAACTGCAGCTGGGCCAGATCCACCGAGGGGGGCTTTGTCCTTGGGAGCAGAGTTAACAACAGTCATCAGAGCGTTTTCTTTTTCTTTTTGGAACGTACCCTGCTTTAGGCTCGGTACTGAGTGTTACTTCTAACCCTTGCAATAGGCTGCAAGGCAGGCAGGGTATCCTCCCCATTTTGCCCTTGGGTAAACTCTGCAGTTGGGCAAATGGAAGGTGTGGGATTTGAACACAAGCTTGTCTGGCCAAAGCATTCTCACTGTGCTTCTGCCACCCCCCTCTCTTACATAGGAGTGGTCTACCTCCAGGGACTAGGATGTGAAAAAAAGATGGATGTCCTTAAAGTAGGGTGAAGATGAAGTGGAAGCCAGCTTCATAGCTAAACTAAGCAATATTTTATTTCCATTTCCCTGAACATATAGTTCAGTTACACTTGGTTTAAAAAAAAAACTTACACAACTGGTTCTTGAGAAATGTCAAGTATTACATTTCAGTGGACGCGTATGGAACAATTGAAATGTTGAACATTCCCAGATACAAACCTTTATCCAAGCCTCCTCCAAAGGCACATTGCTGGGTTTGAAAGAGCAACTCGTGTTTCAGCCCAGTTGATTCCTTCCCATGTGAGCTCTGACTTCCAAAGGCGGCTTGCCCAGGGGAGAAAATACAGTAGCTGTCCTTCCTATGGAGGGCAGGGTCTGTTTGAAGGCCTACCACAGGGTGTGGATGGAGCTGTTAGAGTCCTTGCCTAGCAAGCATGAGGCCCTGGGATCCATATCTAATACCCCAAACAGCACATGGTGGTGCATACCTACAGTCTAGTACTTGGGAGACAGAGGCAGGAGAATCAGAAGTTTAGTCTCAGCTCTTAGGAGGCAGAGATAGGCAGAGCTCTATGAATTCAAGGCCAGCCTGGTCTACAAAGTAAGTTCCAGAACAGCCAGAGCTATATAGAGAGACTCTACCTCAAAATAGATACATAGATGATAGATAGATAGATAGATTGATTGATACAGACAGATGATAGATATATAGACAGATGATAGATGATAGATAGATAGATAGATAGATAGATAGATAGATAGATAGATAGATAGACAGACAGACAGACAGGTGAAATCATGGGTTGGGGAGATAGCTTAGTGGTTAAGAGTGTCACTCTTCCAGAGACCAGGGTTTGATTCCCAGCACACACATGGCAGCTCACAACTGTCTGTAACTCCAGCTCCAAAGGATGTGACAATTTCTTCTGGTCTCTTTTGGCAACAGGCAGGCACATAGCACACAAACACCCGTACACATAAAAATAAATAACAATTTAAACATCAGATTTATAAATTAAGCACAGAAAGATATTAACTATAATGGAATAATCATATCAGAGCGTTGTAAAATCTATGCAAATATGGCTGGCTCTTCCCCAGTGTGTTGTCCTGCGTGTGTTGTCCTGCGTGAACCCATGTATGACTTCTTGTGTAACTCCAGATGACCAGTGCCTGTGTGATGAGATGAAGCAGATGACGTAGACACTGGGACACAGCACCAGGCAACTACTGACTGTGGTCCGGGGAAGCCATTCTAGCAGCAGGATTAATCTGGCAATGTCCCACTGGCTGTCCGGGGCACAGCACCACCCACCTGCTCAGTAGTCACTGAGTGCGCACCTTAGCTATCCCACTGTGGTACTCTAGTGCTCAGGACTAGTATTCGAGTATTCCTCAGAACAGAGTGCAAACAAAATTTATACGTGAGTTCTGGAATTTGTCATGGGATATTTTCAGACTCCAGTTGGCCTCAGGTAGCAGCAGAGGGCAGAACTGAGGGAAAAGGGTGCTACTGTGGTGACTATCCCCTGCAGGATTACCAAGTGTTCTCTGTGCTCTCTTTAAAGTCACTGCATCCCATCTTCACTGCCATCCTTTTTTTTTTTAAAATAATTTATTTATTTATTTATTATATATACAATATTCTGTCTGTGTGTATGTCTGCAGGCCAGCAGAGGGCACCAGACCTCATTACAGATGGTTGTGAGCCACCATGTGGTTGCCGGGAATTGAACTCAGAACCTTTGGAAGAGCAGGCACTGCTCTTAACCTCTGAGCCATCTCTCCAGCCCCCACTGCCATCCTTTGAGGGAGAAAAACAGATTTTGTCCTTACAGTCCAGGATGGCAGGAGATGAAGTGGGTTCCCAGGACTGAGGCAGGAAACTCATCATGTATCCTTTTCCCTTCAACCAATTCAGTTTCAGACTTGAAAAGAAATGGCCACTCGGGCTGGGGATGCAGCTCAGTTGGTGGAGGGCTCACCAAGCATGCACAAGGGTTTGGATTTGATCTTCAGCGTAGCGTAGGCCTGGTGTGGGGGTACGCCTGTAATCCTAGCTCTGCACTTGGGCTGTAAAGGCATAGGGAGATCAAAAGTTCAAGGATATCCTTGCACTTAAAGTGACTTCAAGGCGAGTAGCTTGGGCAACATGAAATTCTATCTCAGAAAACAAGAGGAGCCAGCAAGACAGCTCAGTTGGGTTAAGGCACTTGCTGCCAAGTGTGGTGACCTGAGCTCCATCTCTGAAACCCATGTGGTAGGAGAGAACTGATTCTTTTTTTTTTTAAGACCTGTTGAAACTTTAACAAATTACTCAATGATGTGACTTTTCTAAACATGTATTTCTTTTTTTAATATTTATTTATTTATTTTGTATACAATATTCTTTCTGCATGTATGCCTGAAGGCCAGAAGAGGGCACCAGATCTCATTACAGATGGTTGTGAGCCACCATGTGGTTGCTGGGAATTGAACTCAGGACCTTTGGAAGAGCAGCCAGTGCTCTTAACCGCTGAGCTATCTCTCCAGCCCCTGAGAACTGACTCTTGAGAGCCATCTTCTGAACTCTAACATGTGCCTTGGCCCATGCACAAATGTGTACACAAGCAATAAATAAATAAATATTACTAAAAATAAATAAAGGAACGACCACTCAAAATCCACCAGAGTTGGGAAGGGAGGAAAAGACAGGAGAGAAGGGGACTAGGGTCTGAAGATGAAGACCTACTGTGTCACTGGAGCTGAGACTTGGTACCGATCTGGCCAGGGACACAGGAGCCCAGCAGGAACAGTCAGGTGCCAACTTGTAGGTGGAGCCACAAACCTGAAAATGAAATGTCCCTCCCACGCTTCCTCAGACCACAGGCAAGCTCTCAGATGACAGTTGTCCTGGAGAGTCTGGAGGGCTGGCAGGGCTCATCAGTCCCCTCCAGTGTGCCTGTGGCCAGAACAGGTCTCAGTCTCAAGTGCTCCTCTGAGGTCATATTGTCCAAAGAATTAAGGTTTACGGCCATTTGGTGGAAGAAAGGGCACTGGATTTTCCTCTGCTGCTGCACTGCTTCTAAGGGTTGTTCCACTCAGTCGTCAAATACCAGTGGCTTTGCCAAGCAATATACCAATGGGCCTTCATGTTAAAGAACACATCCTTTCTTGAGAGGGTTGGTCTGGTCCTTGCCTTATGCAAAAACAACAACAAACAAATAAAAACAAAAGCAAAAAACAGAGCACCAGGTTGGTGTCAATTCAGAGGCAAACCCTGGCCTAGGGTGTGTGGAGACCTGAGTTCAATACCTGGCACAATCTAAACTCTACAAGGACACAAAAAAGCTTACTAAACTATGCTTTAAAGACTTTTGTTGCAGGGTCTGGAGAGATGGCTACACAGTTAAGACCCTTAGCTGTTCTTCCAGGGCACCCAGGCTTTATTCCTAGCATTCCATGGTGACTCAGAACCCTAGAACTCAAGTCCTAGGGGATCTGTTGCCCTCTTCTGGCCTCTTCAGGCACCAGGATCATGTGGTGCAGACACACATGTAGGCAAAAATCATACACATAAAATAATCTTTAAAAATTCTGTTGGGGAGAGGTGGCTCATGTCGGTGATGATCTCAGCACTCAGATGGCTGAGGCAGGGGGATCATTTTGTGTTTGAGTCTGGCATGGTCTATAGAATGACTCTGCCTCAAAAAGAAAAATACAAATCTGTTGGTTTAATCATTCCTGGCCAGAAGGAGCTGGCTGCTGCAACAGTGGATCCCCAGAGCCCTGCCTTTCCCCCTGGCCTGGAGAGCCCGCCCTGGAGAGGAATTCTCCACAGACCACAGTTCTATTTTGGGGACCACTCTGCTCTTGCACATGGAAAAATGGAGAGTTGAGGTTTACATGGTTATTTTTTTTGTTACAGTAATAAAAGCTTTGAAATGATCACAAAAGGAAAATAGGAAAATATGCCTCCTAAAAAGAGCTGAGGCAAATTATTATAGCAACCGAATCCTAAAAGGAATTTTCAAGTAAAAAAATGGCTCATGCGAAGTTGTTATGGCAACTGACATTTAAAAGTAACTGGATTTGGGCAAGTTTCTTTCTCCACCCTCTCTGCAAAGTCTTGCAGGAACTTCATGCTAAAATTATGCTTTAATTTTAATTAGCCAAATAGGTCATAAATATAGCTTATTCCCAAATCCTTAGAATTTCTACCCTGCAAGGAGCTGATCTACTAATGAGAAAATATTTCCACAAAAACCCACTTACCATTAAGAAGTCCTATCCAATATTTTCCTAATATAATTTATCAATTTAAACACATCGCATAATGTGGCATTCTGGAGCATTCCATTAGAATGATAAATAGCAATGGGGTGGGGTAGGGGGGTGAAAACCAGGAGATTAAACATATCCAAAGCAGTGTAGCTATATTTAAATAACTCAAACCATTGTGGAGGAAAGCACACTGTTTTCATCCTCAAATACAGTCTAGGCTCAGAGCAGCATATCCTTGACTGTAAGGGTATTAATAGGACAGAAAAAGGGGGGTCAATAAGAAATGACAGGCAACTTCAGAAGAAATAAAATTTCTATTAGGCTTTGTTATAAGATTACATCAAAGCAGTTCATATGTTTTAATCTGGGGAGAGAAAAAGCAACTACTTGGGGTTTGTGCCTGGGGGCTGCCTCTGTGTACTGAACCAGACAGTTTGCATAATGAACAATTTTCATTCAATCAGGATCTCAGCAGAGATAGCTCCCACTCAAAGGAATCCGGCACAGGCTCAGAGTTTTTATCTCTCAGCTCCACCTGCTGGAGAAATAGCGTATTACAGGGAGAAAAGGCAGCGGGGGCAGCATTGTCCTAGCGGCTGTTCTAAATTCAGGTCCCTAAAGTTACACACCTGACTTTAAACAGCTCCTCCCGAGGTTGAAAGGGGCTCTGTGAGTGGACTCCTGCCTCAGGAAATGAAGGTGCTAGGGAATGGTGGCATGGATCTCCATGACCTTCCCACTGCTTTCCCGAATCAGAGGCTTTAGAAACTATTTGCATACCGGGAGGACTTCGGATGCTCAGAGGCAGTGACGGGAGGACAAGGTCATTGTTTTAAAACACCAAATGCATTTCCTACTTGGCTGGTCAATTTTCAAGTTTCCCAGCGGTCTGAGGATTCATAAAATAAGATGGAGGAGGAGGAGGAGGAGGAACGTGGGGCGCGGCGTGGGGGAGGTGGGGGAGGCTACACAAAATGGATTGCATTCTCATGCACAATGAAAAACTTAAAGGCTGAACAAATCGTTTTGGAAAACTGGCACAGATGACATTGGCTTGAGGAAGAAACGTCCAGGGTGAGCCAGCTGTGCCAGGACCCGGGGCTGAGGCCTAATCCGCCTTTATCCAAGGGTTTAGCATGGCTCCCGCCGCTCACCAATCCCGGCTGGAGCCGCAGAACAGCTCTGCTTCACCTGGCTCAGTACCAGCAGAGTCTCACGGATGCTCTCCCGTGGGGAGGCCGCGCTGGGAGGGGGAGCGACATCAAGCTTCGTGAAACTGTTTTTGAAAACCTGGGATGATCATTTAAATGTTTAAAATATGCACATGGTAATTCAAAACTAATTACCCTGAGCACATTTGAAACATTTATGCCATCATCTTGGATTCTGCCTACTGATTGTGCGCTGCAGTTCACTCTGGTGTTTCTATAAACTGCTTCAGCGATTTTAACTTCCAGGCTAAATCAGGCAGCCACAGGCGCTGCCTCCCGCCCCGTGTTGGTGGAGAGACCCCTTCCCTGACTTCCAGACGAGGAGGCAGCCCCATTTCTCCAGAGAGTCATTTGTCATGGTCTTGTAGTTCTGGCTGCCGAATCATTGCTCTTATTGCTGTTCATAATTGTCGTCCCCATTATTTAATTTAGATTAAAATGACCTCTTTCCCTCCCTATTCTTACTCTCATCATTCCCATTTCCTCTTCCTCAACTCGTGGGCCCCATTTCCCCATTGGTTCATATATATAGAAAATTACCCTTGATAGCCCCACCCCACTTGGTTACTTCTTCATCTGGGAGCCAACATGGTGTGTTTTCTGGGTTTTGAAGGTGGCCATGCCCAGAGAAGTAGACCAACCTGAGCACACAGCCGCCATCATTGAGAGGGCACGCGTTGTGCAGCTCAGGCACACGCATGCACACACAGCAGACATGTGCACATGCGCTTTATACAGCAAGCTCTGCTTGCAGACTAATTAGGCCTAGGCAGTTCCCGAAGCAAATTCATTTTCCCCTTTTCCAGAATAAAATGAGTTCTCTTCCTTTGGGGGTGCTAAAGCAGCATGCCAGTGGCTAGAAGCCTGAGATGGGTGATATGGCTGAAATCATTTCAACTGCCCAAGTCTATGGGCAGAAGCTGACCTCAGGTAGGGGAAACTGCAGTCAGAAGAGACACAATTCTGGCATCAAGAAATGAGTACTGGTTTATAGGTACATTCCCAGAAACAGACAGATGAAGGCTGCCTCCTTGTTAGCGCTTTGAAGATGCCCATGGCGGGTTTAGACGTTTAGGAATATAAAAGTAGGTTGGATTCCCACAGTCAGCTGAAGTTTGACAGAGTGATATTACCGAGTTTAACTAGAGCCATTAAGAGGCTCTTCATTATCCCACACCACCGCCACCAAAGTTATCACATGAGCCATAATGCAAGAGAATTTCTATTCCATCAACAAGAGAGGGAGCCAGTCTATCTTTGTCCAAAGGAAATGAGCAACGCAGCATGAAGCGTGTGAGGAATTGAGTGTACAACACTCCAATAACATCCCCTGCAGGATTTCCTCCACGCTTTCGTTGGCTAAGCAGAGGCAACTGCACTGGAGCCATCTGCCTGTGTACCTGGCTTGTAAGAGCACGAGCTCGAGGAGCAGCCAAAAGGCCAATTGATGACACAGGACACTCATAGAGACCTGCATTCCATAGGGCTTAAGTATTAAGCCCCAAAGAAATCAAGGTCTAGGCTATTCTCTTGGGGTTCAGCAATCTCATTTATATTTCTCTACAAAGATCCACCACTCAATCTCGCCACTATCGCCTGTGCCTGATTCCTATTCTCCCGCCCAGTAAGCTGGCCTGGTTTGAAATGGGCTTCTCTTCCCCCTGTCAGTGCTTTGCATCTTCACAGCGACAGCTGATACATTGCAAGACCCCCTCCACTGGACTCTTCCCACACCCACTGCGTACTTACTTTCCTTGGAATTACCTGTTCATCAACTGTTCTGTGGGTAAGCCTTCTCCTCTTGGACTAAAACGGAGAGAAGGGATCGAGTTTTCTATTTCCTTCACACTTGGAGCGTTCTCCCATGGGAGACTCCCAGGTTAGATGTATGTACTGATGGACCTGGTAGCTTTAGAATTGGAGTTAAGATGATCGGCAACATCCCCCACCCTGGACCAAGCAAAAATTGCACCTCCCCCTCCTTCAGACATTCCTGGCATCTTATAACTTGCCCAAAGCCGGATTTATTGCTCCCGCTGTAAAGTGTATCTTCTCTAAGCCTCACTTAAAAGCTACCACTTGGCAGAAGATCAAGTGAGAAGTGCAGGAGAGCAGCGATGGTGAGGACAGGGAGGGGTAGGGCGGGTAGGGTGCAGCAAACAATGGAAGCTCAATATTTAACCTAACTGGTAATTTGCTGTGACAATCCTGCCACGACCGGAATGCTACTACTATGCAGGAATGTCGCTCTCTAATTAAGAGGGCTCTGCTTTTCCTGGTCACCCGCACTTTAGTGTTGGCTCCAGGAGCTAAAGGTTCCATCAGGAGCACGTGCTGCACACGACTGTGCACAGGCTGTGATGCTGCCCAGTTAAGCCTGCTAACACCTTCAATTCGCCTTCAGACAGAGCCCAGCGCGCGACTCAGGCCCTCGTGCCATGAGCCCCATTTGACTGGCAGGCATCTTCCCAGAAAGCCTGTTCGTGCCTTCACTGCAAACGGACCTGCTTCTCCACAGCTGGGCTTTCAACCAGGAAGGCTTGGTGTAGGTCTGGTCCTTAAAGAGTGACTTTAATAAGGATTTTTCATAAAAGTCCTCAAACCTCCTCAGAGTGTGACAGGAACGGGAACACAAGTCAACACCTTAACTGTTGGTCTAACTCTGACATGAGACAAAAGAATACTAATTTTCTTAGCTATAACAGAGGATGCCACCATCCTCTAAATTCATGGGAGTCTTGAAACATGGCTACACTGGGCAAACCATTTTTTTTTTCTTAATTAGCGGTTCATTTGTGGAAGGCTTGTTGCCTGGAGAGCCCATTAGACGAGAGCTCATTTATGGAGATGTAGGTTTTAAATAAGTAGTGCAGGAGGCCAATGGTAGAAGTGGTGGTGGGAGCGACAACACTATGGAAGCAACTGTGTCTGCAGAAGGCTAGCCCTGCCCTCCAAGACTGCACGCAGGGAAGGAGGCAGCAGCTTCCCCAGGCAAGTCCACGAGCCTCTAAAAATTTTAGGCCAGTAGAAATGACCTCTGCATCACAGCTGACTGAAGATATAAATAAACCTCACCACGAGCAGCAGTGTCAGTGGTGAGAGGAGATGAGAGTCCAATCGGAGCTTCATTTTTTAAAGTGGATTCTGGATCCACCTCAGGGCAGGGCATTCATGAGTACAGAGCCGCGGTTCCCTGCAGTGAGCGCTCCTGTTTGCACAGGCACCAGCCCTTCGGTTACCTAACCACTGAACAGGAAGCTGCACCACACACAAGTTAAATATAGGCTGGGTTATCTGCATTTTACAAGCTCCAAGCGAGCTAGCTGAAGACGCTGTCATTTTTAACGATGGCACAAACTTCCAATTACCAACTGGGTAATCCACTAGGGAGCAGGTAGTTTTGGAAGAACGGCTCACTATTATTAAAAGTTTACACAATCACTTTTGAATTGACTATAAATATTTCACACGAGGCAGGTGGAATTAGGTTCTTTGGGTAGTTTACTTGAGGTAGTTTTCTCGAGACTCAGACATTGCGAGATTTATCGACAGCTGAGAGGGGTTTCAAGGTGACAGCTCTGAAGAGGCTGGCAATGCCAAAAGGCTATGAAATGGCCAAGTGGTTGGATGATTCCAAATCTCAAACATACTTCCAAAGTCAGCACCACGACACAGCTCAAACGACAAGTCATCAAGGGCCTAGAGACAGTTAATGTAAATAAGGACCACTTAGGCCACCCGTGGACAAGCATTCCTCACACAGGGACCACAGACCTTGGGTACCTACCCAACATGGCTTCTGTGTAGCTTCCTGTCAACAACCAGTGCAGAGTGAGTTAAGTACGGCACATGTTCTCAGCCTTTGTGTTACACCCCCCCCCCAAGTCCCTGCTGATGAGCCCAGTCTCCAGTAACCAGGACATCTACTGAATTTGAACTTCACTGTGATAACCACTGAGTCCTGCTCCTAACTGACCAGAGTTCTTGGGAACAAGGGATCTTGGTTTAGGTGGGTGTGGGGCACCACGCCTGTAATCTCCACAATGGAGAGGCAGAGGCAGGAAGTCAGTTGCAAATTCGAAGCCAGGCAAAACTACATAGCAAGAAGCGGTCTCAAAATCAAAAACAAGTATCTTGATCTAAATCTTCTTGGAGGATGTGTGGCAGACACAGGACTTGGGGTTGATCCCTAGGATCCAAAAGAACAATTGACAGGACGCTAAAGGTGGTAAAGGAAGACAATGACACTATCCTTTGCCCCATTACTTAGAACTACCATCACAAATATAATTTAGAGATTTTATCACTAATAGCTTTAGAGAAAAGAATGAGGCTGATTTACAAAGCAGGTCAAATGTGTTTTGTTGTTGTTGTTTTTGTTTTTTCGAGACAGGGTTTCTCTGTAGCTTTGGAGCCTGTCCTGGAACTAGCTCTTGTAGACCAGGCTGGTCTTGAACTCACAGAGATCTGCCTGCCTCTGCCTCCCAAGTGCTGGGATTAAAGGCATGCACCACCACCGCCCAGCTCAAATGTGTTCTTGGAAGGCCATTTCTCCCATAAAGTCAGAAAATCCAGGTTAAGGCTTCTATGGCTGCAACCTATGTCTGAGCTAAGCAGGATAAGATCATGGAGGGTTCCAATGTCTCTTTCCCCATCCTCCCTGCATCCAAGGATTTGCTCAAATTGCCCGCCAGCCTGTGATCGCCTGGGTACAGGCGTAGACAGACTCACTGCTGTACTAGGGCAACAGAGAACCTCACGAGCCAGAAGTACCTGGATGTACTTGCAGGGCTGCAAAGCACTGCCCAGGCCCACCAGAACCCAGACTTATGCTAACAAGCCAGAAAGTAGAAGCAGCTGGCAAGAGTGATTCAGCCCCATAAATTTACACATCCATACAGCCAAACCCACTTGAAGCAATGCAGATCCACTTTTATTGAAATAGAAAAAAGTGCCTATTCTGGAGTGCTGAGAGTTACAGAAGGACATGAGATAATCTCATGTTGTCTTTAATGCAGTGTCAGGGAGAGAACCCAGGGCTTTATGCTTGCCTGCAAGGCTCTACCACCACGCCACATTCGCAACCCTATTTATACACACGTATATATGGTGGTATGAATAAGGAATGTCCTGTAAAACCTCATGTGTCTGCACATTTGGTGTCTGGGGGGCTGTGGAACCTTCATGGGGTAGAGCCTTGCAGGAGGAAGTCACTGGGTGTGGGCTTTGAGTTTGTAGCTCTGCTCTACTTCCACTTAGCTCTCTGCTTCCTGTGTGCAGCTGAGATGTGATCTCTTAGCTTGCTCAGTGCTTCTGCTGCCATGTTTTCCCTTCCGTGATGGACATCTCATCCTCTAGAACTATAAGCTAAGACAAACTCGCACTGAAGTTGCCTTCGGTCATGGTGCTTTATCACAGCAACGGAAAAAGTGCCATAAACAGAAAGTGATGGTCAGCTAAACAAGCGGTTATTGCTGGTTGTTGGAATTACGGGTGACTTTGGTCATTTTCTTTCCTTCTCTCTTCCTTCCCTCTCTTAGAGGAAACAATTATTTCCAGTTATGCTTTATAAAGTCAGTAGCTTGTAAAGGCTACTACCTAGAGAGTGGATTAAGATAAGGTTACCAACCGGGCAGTGGTGGCGCACGTCTTTAACCCCAGCATTCGGGAGGCAGAGGCAGGCGGATCTCTGTGAGTTCGAGACCAGCCTGGTCTACAAGAGCTAGTTCCAGGACAGGCTCCAAAGCTACAGAGAAACCCTGTCTCGAAAAAACAAAAACAACAACAACAACAAAAGACTAAGGTTACCAAACCGTGTTAGGTAGGAAGAAAGGAAGAAAAAAGGGAAAGGAGACACGCGCAAACCCTTCTTTGAGACGAGGAACCGATCTATCCAGTAGGGAAACAAGTGCAGAGGTGGGAGAGGGACCAACCAGTTTTGTTTTCTATAAATAAATCTTTGGCAGGCAGATCACTACAGAAACACAAGTCAATATAAACCTTTAGACATGGGGCTGCCAAATTTCACTTTTCGACAGTATATTAATTATGTAGTCAATAGCCATGGGTTTCATTAGTGTATTAAATACCACGATCAATATTATTTATACTTTTCGAAGACAGGCCACTCAGGAAAAAAAAATTGGTGGGAGAAGGAGGGGGAACACTTGACCCTGTAGTTCAAAAAAGTCAGAATAATACACTAGAGATTAGCAAAGCTTTAATGGAAGGCATAAAACACTGGTACCATGGACAGAAATCGGATCAGTACCTTCCTTTTTCTGCCTCTATTACAATGAGACTGGAGGGAACTCAGGAACCATTTAAAATAAAGGCAAAGTGATTAGATACCCTGCTCCTGCCCCCCAACTGCTTAACGCTGGTGTCATGGTAGAGGCAAAATAAGCATTGATCTCTAACTGATAGATGAAAATCAGAACATGAACAGCCTTTCCAGATAAACTGTCCAAGAAAATTCCAAGAACTGTGGGCCAGAATCTAGCTGGAAGTCCTTTGGGACTTGGATTTCTCACAGACATTAACAGTGGAACCAATTTCTGAGGCCGTTCAGCAGGTGATCTGATTTTTTAGTAGGGGAACCTGTTAAAACATCATCCTACGAGGGAGTCCGTCCTTCCCACTTCCCGTGGAGTTCTGTGCTCCTGTTAGCTGCATTAGATTTGTTGAGGTGGCCATGAGAAAGTGCGGGGACTCGTTCACTGGCCTGGGACGCATTGCTGCTGACCAGCCCTCCTGCACTGGAGAGAGGAGGGAGTGCTGTAAGTAGAGATCTAAAAGACTGGTTACTGGACTGAAAGCTAGATCACCATCTCCAACCCGCAATTTGTCAATCTCCAACAGCACTGAAGACTGTGATTTTCTGGTCAGAGCTTTATAAACAAGGTCAGAAAGAAAGAGCCTCCATAGAAATTGTCAGGGCTTCAGCCAGATAATCAAGTGCAACTCAATTCCTGTCTCCTGTTGGGAGGGAAGGGTAAGGAAAGCTGTGTCTCTGCAATCAAAGACTGCCTGTCTGTTCTCAGCAAGGCCGGCCATTTGCCTAGGGCTGCTAGTCTCTTCCAAAAGAAATCATGGAAGAGCCAGGAATGTGGTGCAGGGCTGTGATTGTCGGCAGCTGGGACACAGAAGCAGGAGAATCATGATTTCAAGGTCAGCCTGGGCTATCCAATGAGCTTGAAGCTACCCACTTTAAGACTCTGCCCCAACAAAACAAGATAAGCCAGGGATGGTGGCAGAAGCCTGTATTTCTAGTATAGGAGAGGCCAAAGAAGGAGGTTCAAGCCTGAGACCTGCCTGGACTACATAGGGAAGATCATATCTCAAAAATAGGCCAGCTAAGGAGAAAACAGACAGGGTGTGGTGGTCAATGTCATCGGTCTAAACTCGTGAGGGCTTCTCCAGAGCAATTTAACTGAGGAAAGACCTACCCTCAATGGGGATGGCACTCATGGCCCAGGGATCCAGACTAAATGAAGGAAAGAAGGAGAAGAAAACTCAGCTGGATCCCCATGACCTGCATTAAAAAGCACTGGGATTTGGAAATGGGAGGATCCCTGGCATGTGCTGGAGAATCCGTGTCGTCCCCCCCCCCGCCTTCCCCCCCCCTCTCTCTCACACACACACACACACACACACACACACACACACACACACACGTTGAAAGTGAGTCCTAGCATTTGAGTCTCACTGCATCCTGACAACAGATGTCATGTGACCAGCTGCCTCACACTCCTGCCACCACAGCGAGAGCGGCTACCGCTCTACCCTCTCCACCGGGATAGATGGTGCCCTTTAACTGTGGCCAGAAGAAGCCAGTCCTCCCATAAGTCACTTTTGACTGCTATTTTGTCATAGCAACAAAAAAAGTCACTAAAACATAGGGTGCTGTGACACCCCGGCTCCACAGAGCCACCACAAGCTTAAGTGTACACATTAAAATCCAGGCCTGCAGCTGCAGGGGGATTGCACTGCTGCCTGGATACTGATGTGCAGCAAATGCCAAGAGGTGGGCTGCAGCAACCAGATAGATAATTAATATGATTAGGAACACACAGAGCAAGCATGCTCTTGCCGAATGAAAAGCCTAGTAGCATAATTACTGTTTTCTTCCTCGCTCACTGTCTACACATTTCAAAGCCTGCTTGGTGTTAGGCTGCTGTGTAAACATCAATAAAATCCCAAAGTGCCAGATCATCAGCATTCTTGGGCACAATGGCTTTTCCTTTTTGGTGTTTTCATTCTGTTAAAGATGCATTTCAGAGTTGCAAACATTAGTAAGAATGATCTCCAGGCCTCAGCCTAATCTCTTAAGATAGTAATGAGTTAACATCTCTCCCTAGTGATTATTTATTACGAAGGCTAATTAATTGCTTTCCAGTTACAAGAACACTTTACAGTCAAAGAAAGTAGGATCCACAAACAAAGATATACTTTTTATTCAAACAAAGCAAGGGAAACAAAGGGCTTCTTTCTAAAATTCTCCCTATTTAACACAGCTTTAATCAAAAATAAAATATAGGAATACAAGAAAAAAATGTGCAGGTAAAGATGGTGCAGCTGGCAACCAAATGCAACATTAATTGAAGCGAAAACTCAAGCAATGCTTTGTAGTTGCCTGGATGTCCCTGGGGGACGGCAAGTCAATGCTTATCAGCCTTCCTCAGAAGAAACAATTTTGATTAATATCAGACCCATCTGACTCAGTCTATTAAATCTATTAAACCCTGAAGGAAGGACGGTCTTCAGATATTAACGATAGGCTTTTGATTAATAATTCTACCCTTTTGCCGTTCCAAGCATTAATAACCATGTGGTACCTTGGCAAAGAGTGCGCCTTTGATTCCAGAAGACACAGCCCCTAAACACTTGGCTTCTCCCCCATCCTCACTCCCCAGGCAGAACCCAAGACACAAAGGTGCCACCACTGGAAACGCAAACCTCATCATCCACAAAGTCGGGTCAATTACTCATGACATAATTCCTGTTTGACGATAACAGAGTCTTAATCAAGGTGACAAAAGCCTGAAGATGGGGAAGGCCGGGTGCTATGTAAGCCACCTGCCAGCTGAGTCCAGCTCCGATGGTTTATACACAGCCCTCTGAGCACATTGTCTTTTGCCGACCAATGAGTCCCAAGAGGGGCCCAGACAGGCCGCCAGTGTCCCCTAGAGGCTCTGCACTGCGAGGCTGTCACAGGGTTGTCACACGGGGTGGGAAGAAAGCCGTTCTATTTCCATTCTTTACTTTCCAACTCTGGTCATCAGTACCACTTGCTCACATCATATGTTCCTCTTGATATTCATGATCAGCCTCCTGGCATAGTCTCTGTAGTCCACGGGCTTCACGTCCATCACAGTGGCCTTAATTCGAGATTCGTCCTTTGAAAAGAGAAAAGCCTTGTGTGAGTGGGACAGCCTGGCGGGAGCAATGAAGATGCCCTTTTCTGCTTCATTGCTTTCAATGAGTCCAGCAGGAAAAGGGAAGTTTAGAAATTCCCAGAGGAAGTGCTGTGAATTCCTGGCAATGGGTCAGTGGTCAGATCCCTTCTACAGACCCTCTGCCCATCCTTGGCACCTTGTGCTCAGACCCAGCATCCCACTTAAGTGGAGGGGTCTCTAGTCTCTATTGTCTTTATATGGGTGCAGCAGGAGCCTAGAGCAGATAGCTAACTCTCCCTAAAAGCTCACTGTTATGTAGAAAAAGCACCCGCAGCAGCAGGAAATCTGGCTTCTGCTCCAGCTCTGGGCAAGCTTACCTGTCTGTCCTTCACCATCCCTGTACACAAGGAAGAGAGTAACCCTACAATCTCCCTTAACCCACCTAACTTCCTGACTGTATCCCACCAACATTCAATCAACACAACCACCAAATAACTATTCACAGACACCAAGCTGATGGTAATTCAGAATGTGTAAACTTGGTGGCTGCAGGGGAGTCGACAGACTCTCATTCAGCTTGTCTCCAGGAACTAAACTGCGCCTCTGAGTAGAACATGGTGACAGCCAGCAGCACACAAGTCTAGCTAGAGGCCTTCATGTGTCCACATGCTTAGTAACTACAAAATGTCCTGAGATTTCCAACGGCCTAGGTTGGAATCTTGGCTCTGCCACTCCATGACTGTAGGGTCAGAAGCCCATTCTCTGTGTGCCTACATCTTGCCATTGCCAAAAATGGGCAACAAGAGCTCAAACACAGAAGGTGCTGTAAGATCAGCAGATAAGAGATGGACAGGGGCCAGGACAGTGACTGCCTAGTAAATGCTATTTATTACAACTTTGCAACTCTATTGGGGCTAATTTAAAGGCTCGTCAAGATACTTTTACCTGCACATGGTATTTGTTTAATATATTTTTAGGATGTAAATTGTGAAAGACAAGAGTCCGCACACAACATTTTCTGGAAGTACAGAGACAACAATAATTTCATAAGCCTATAATATAAAAAGCCATACTATCTTCTTCCCAGAGTGTTTGGACAAGACAGTAAACCTGAGTTCGGCTTCCAAATCTGCACACAAGTTGGTAAGAGCACCCAAGTGCAGGCAGATTCCATAAGCACGGGCACACGGGCCTCACACCTGTGGGTAGTTCCCTGACACTAACACTCACTGCTGCTGTGGTCAACAAAAGCAATTTCCCAACACAGCCTTCTGCCCCAGGGACCTTACTTACATTGTAGGTCTCCAGCTTGACCCTGATTCTGAACGTAAATGATCGGAAGTTGGCATTCTGAAAAACCTCTTCAAACGCCTGCTCGTTCTGTAAAAACAACACATGGCAACTACTGGAAAATACCTATTAAACTGTTGAAAAGACTGAGAAATTATCACCCCAGAGGGCTGAAATTTCTCAGGAAAGAATAATTTGTAGGTGTTTCATCACATAAAACTGTTTAAGTAGAACTTTATCAAAAATCAAAACACTTTTCTTAGGAGTACTGTTTTCCCTTCAGTATTTAAATGCCTGGACCTGGGAGTCCTACCTCCAGTGGACACTGAATTCCAAGGATACTCAAGTTCCTTATGTAAAATGGTTGTTTACACAGAACCCACACACATCCGCCCGTATGCTGGGAATCATCTGTAGATTACTTGTAATACCAAATGTAAATATCATGTGAGCATTACATGGATTGCCCGGTGAACAATGATTAGGAAACATAATCTGCACATGTCAATAAATGTGCAATTTATCCCCCAAATATTTTTGATCCCTAGCTGGCTGAATGTGTGGAACTGGAACGGGCTTTATTAGGCCCACAGAAGCAGAACCCTGGCTGCCAGTGCGAGGGAGGGAAGATGGAGAGCTGCTGCTCAAGGGCAGCGCTTCAGGGTGGAGAATGGAAACGTGGGAAGATGGGGTGGAGCCAGGGGCCGGAGAGCTTGAACGGGACTAATGCCACTATGTATTTCAAAGTGGTAACAACAGAAAATGAAAACAACATATAACGGTATTTTTATGTTAACCATAATTAAATTTTTTAAAATATTCTTAGGAAACATATTTAAGATTTGGAATACTTGTGGGGGAAGAAACCTGAAACCCCAGCATCTCATTGTGAATTAAGAAGTGGGTAGGAGGGGCTGAAGAGATGGTTCTGTGGTTAAATCACACATTGCTCTTGAGAAGGACAAGAGTCCTCCCCTTCCTGTCACCCTCATGGTGGCTCATAGCTACCTGTAACTTCAATTCCAGGGGACCTGATGCCCTCTCCTGTCTCAGGTGCCAGGCAGGAAAGTGGTGCACATACATACAAGCAGGTAAAACACTCACATAGAAATCAAATAAAAATACTGAGTGCGTGGTGGTGGCACACACTTTTAATCACAGCACTCGGGAGGCAGGTGGATCTCTGTGAGTTCAAGGCCAGCCTGGTTTACAAAGAAAATTCCATGAGTCAGGGCCATTACAAAGAAACCCTGTCTGAAAACCAAAATAAATAAATAAATAATAAAATAAAATTGCATAGGAGCTGGGTCTGGTAGTACCAGCGAGGAAAAGGCAGGTACATATTTTTGAGTTCCAGGGCTACATAGTGAGAATTTAGTGCCAATTTAAAAAATAATAATCAAGCATGGCCCCTGCCTGTAATCACAGTATTCTGGAGGCTAAGGCAAGAGGAAGTGAGCATGAAGCCAGCATCAGCTACATAGCTGGTTGGGGCTACAGTGTGAGACTGTCTCAAACAAAACAAAAGAACTGGAGAGGAACAAGCATTACAAAGAAAAATGTTCAGGTTACCACAGACCTAGTCATTTTAGACTCTGTATGCGCAG
This sequence comes from Ondatra zibethicus, assembly GCA_004026605.1. NCBI lineage: Eukaryota > Metazoa > Chordata > Mammalia > Rodentia > Cricetidae > Ondatra > Ondatra zibethicus. The sequence continues at coordinate 97,999 of PVIU01001927.1, read as the reverse complement.
CTATTGAGGAGATGGGTGGAGCGGGCAACACCAGGAAAAGGCTGGAAGATGCCTTCCTCCTCTGATACCCCTTAAATGCCATCTGATTTGGTTTCTTTGATGTGATTCTTTAAGAAGCTGGCTTTTAGTTTGGGGGTGGTGGGATGATACAACTGAGATACTCAGCCCCCCCACCCGTTTTTAACTTTTGAGACCATGTTCACTAAGTTGCCTAGTTGATCTTTAAGTTGGCATTCTCCTGCCTCAGACTGCTTAGGCATAAAACACATGAACTTAAAACTTTACATAAAACTAACATTTCATATAAGCTAAGTATCCCTGTAGGTCACACAGACTTCTTTTTGTAGGTGCTATTTGAGGAAAAAAGTCATTCCTTGGACTTTCAACATATAAACAAAATAATGTGTTAAATCTTCAAAAACTTAAACCGGACGCCATTACTCTTTAGGGTCAAGGGAAACATGGACACATACTCCCAGAACACCATGGTTCCTGAGGGAAGTCCTGTATGTCCTCATTCACCAGCGAAGAACAGTCAACTATAATAAGCTCATAAAAATCCTGAAAGGCGCCTGGAGCCTGAAAATCTGATATGAAAATAGAGGACCAGGCAAAACAGATAAAAGATATTGCACTTTAAAAGTCAATCCCAGTTATTTCTGCGAAAAGACTATTTTCAGAGCCCTCACAGAGAATTTAGAAAGGAGGCAAGGGCAAAAGCAGAGAGAGTAAGAGGATCACGTCAAAACAAACAGCAATTCCTTTTCTTTGTGGTCTTTACATGTGTCCCATCAATATGGAGGAAATGGAGGGGAAAAAGGATACAGTATGTAGATAGATGCCAATTTCCATGGCCTAGAAAGTACGGCTTTTACTAGTCTTTGTTTTAACTCAGCAAGTATCTTTCTTATGTCTGGTATAACCAGTAACCCATTATCTGCATTAAGTAAATCTAATGTATAAAAAGGCAAACTAGTAAAGGTGAAATAAGTAATTTAAAAAAAAAAGGATTTATTTTTTTTACTGTGTGCATGTGCACGCCACAGGTACACACGTAGAGGCTGGAGGACAACTTCATGGAGCTGGTTCTCTCCCTCTACTGTCACACAGGTTCCAGTCATGAAACTTGGGCCAACAGGCTTGCATGGCATTGCAAATGCTTCACTCACCAAGCAAAGTGTCCCAACACACACACACACACAGATATCTATCTATACCTAAGATAGGGTTTTGCTACGTAGTCCAGGCTAGCCTTGAACTCACTATGCAAACTATCTTGGCCCAAAACAAGTGCTGGGACAGCAGGCAGGAATCATCACCATAGCATATAAAGTGATCTTTAAAACAAAGTTAGTTTGTGAGAACCCCATCTGACAACCTGAAATAGCAAGAACCCCAGATGTGCACTTATTCCAAGATTTGAAAAAGGTATCTATCTAGAAGATATTTATTAGGTTAAAAGAACACGCCTGAACTTTGAGTTATTCAGAAGACACCTGTAGCTCTAGACTGCAGGCACACCAGCTCTGATGTGTAAAACATAACAAAACAGTAACAAGGACACCGGTGGTTTGTGCCTCTGTGTAAAGTTCTTTTATGTTCCCCGATTCATTACCCCTTGTTAGAGGAGCTGTACAATGAGAACTCATACAACCCCCACAGAAGCAAGCAGTAAACAGCTCAGCGGCATAATAAGCGCTATCACGGTGCTAATAAACATGTGCCAACCTTTTCCTTCAGTTCCCCAAGGTACGCAGTATTCTGTCCAAGGATAGCCTCTGCAGACTCCTGGAAACACGTCACCCACTGATTCTCTTGAAAATCCGCAACATTTGCCTAAAAAACACAACTCTCTATTATTTCAGCAAATAAATAACAAAAGGAAGACACCCAAGGAGAGGAAAATTACCTTTTCCTACTTAAAGTAACTTCCAAGGGAAAGACACTGCCATTGCACACACAGCCCCTGATTTTCAACGTCCTGACTGAACGGTCCCCATATGAAGCAGTGTTCCGTTTCAGTCACTCTGATTTTCATTTTCAGTACAGTATCCAATAAATCCTATGAGCTGCTCCATACTTTTATCATAAAGCAGGTTAGGCTGTACAAACGCTCTGAGCACTCTGAAGGGAGGCGGGGTTAAGCTAGGCTTCACTGTTAAGTGCAGGAGATGGTATGCCAGTCTTTTAAAAGCTGCGACAGATGCCATGGGAAGAAGTTTAAAATGTGGTGTAGCTCAGTCTTCTAGAGATGTGATTTAACTAAACCCCACAAATGCGGAAGCACGCATTAGACTGTGCTCCCCCTCTAAATGCAAAAGGCTTTGCACTGGAAGTTTCAAATGCGCTTCCAACAGCAATAGCAGGATCTCTTTATTTTATTTTACTTATTTATCCTTTTTCTCTCTCTCCACATCTGGCATCTTTCAGTTTTTAGAGACAGCATATAATGCAACCCAATCTACCCTCAAACTTGCTATGTAGTCAAAGCTGGCGCTGGACTCCTCTTGCTCCCCACCACAGATGCCAAGAATACAGAAATATGCTGCTGTGCTCAGTTATTTAATTTTTAAAAAACAAAGTCTTATTGGGTAGCCTAAGCAGGCCCACCTTACAATCTTTCTGCCTCAGACCCTCAAGGGCCGAGTTCACATTTTACACATCTTTTCTTATGGCATATGTTATATTATCTGATGCAGGTGGAGGCCAGAGACTGACACTGAGTGTCTTCTACTGTTACTGTCCTATTATCTTTTGAGACAGGGTCTCTGAGTGAACAGAGAGCTCAGCAACTGGCTAGGCTGATGCCCAGTGAGCTGCAGTCCTAAGCCTGAGTTCACTTCACTTGGATGTTGAGGATCTGAACTTTGGTCCTCACACTTGGGAGGCAGGTGCTTTGCCCACTGAGCATCTATTAAGACCCATTGCAGGCATTAAAAAAATTTTTTTTTGTGTGTGTGTGTGTACACTGGGGTTTTGCCTGATGTATGTAGAACACCAGACCCCCTGGACCTGGAGTCACAGACAGTTGTGACTGTTATATGGGTGCTGGGAATTGAACCCAGGTCCTTTGGAGGAGCAGCCAGTGATCTTAACTGCTGAACCATCTCTCCAACCCCACATTTTAAATTTAAAGAGCTGCACGAGATGGTTCTAAGTCATTACTGAGCAACACAGTTAACTTCAGAGCCAGTATTAAAGACCTTCAACCTGTCACCAGATCTACCAAGTGACAGAAACAATGACATGTCTGCCAGCAGATGTGAGGTTTAAATTAAATTGCTGAAGGCCAAGAAAGCTTGCTGAGTTGGCCAGGCCAGGACTCACCTTTCTCACCTCACCCTGGCACTGTAACCACTTCACTGACAGCTATATTCAACTCCAAATTCTTTTTGTTTTACTTGGTTTTTTTTTTTTTTTTTAGACAGGCCTTCTCTGTGTAGCCCTGGTTGTCCTGAGCCCACTCGGGAGACAGGTGTCTGCCTCCCGAATGCTGGGATTAAAGATAGAAGCTGTCACTGCCTAACTGGTTTATTTTGTTTTGAGACCGGGTCTCATGTAGCCCAAGCTAGCCAGCTGGCCTTGAACTTGCCATGTAGCTGAGGATGACTTTGAATGTCTAATCCTCCTGTACCCACCTACAAGTATGAGAATTACATACTTGTAATGCGTTATCCATTGAGGAACAACCCAGCCTAAAAGATGTAAATCCGAAGGCCTACATAGTCTTTTATTCACTAGAGTGGCTTCCTTTGGTGGTCACTAAAGGAAGTAACAGCAGAACAGAAGGGCATTAGAGCCAAATCCAACTTTTCAAAGTAAACAACTTCACACAGCTGTACTACTGCTGAGTATTTCTTCAGAATAAATTCCCTGTCGGTGACTTCTGTATCAAGAAACAGGAACATTTTAAACATTTAGAAGTAAGGTTTGGACACATTACTTACTGTCAAATCAGAGCACACCAAAGCAGGGTAAAGGAGCAACAACCGTGCTCTGGCACACTCCTCTAAAATCAGTTCCACTAAGGTTGAAATAAACAAGAGTATCCATGAGAAAAATAACAGACACTGGCTGTATAGGTACAATTACTGCTCTCTGGAAATGCAATTTCAAATTAACTTCTCTCACAACAGTGAGGAGGCAAGCACCGCCACACTGCGGCCACACCGAGGGCTGCACTGGCTGGGGAGCCCAGTGCAACTTCTGGGCATAAACAGCAGCACGAATGCTGCTACTGAGCAGGGCAAAGCCCTTACTCCTTTACTTCCAGAGCAGCAGCAAACTCCCCACCATGAACTCACTGTCAGTTCCTTCCCACGAACCACCTGGGTTCTACTCTCACCTTCCCCGGTGTCTTGCCTGTGACAGTCAATCAGCGAACACCATAAGGCTTCTCACTAACCATTCCACTTACAGATAAGATCATGCGGTATTTGAAGTTGGGAAATTCCCGGTCACACTTCTCACAGCGGTACAACCCATTCTGCTGGTCAATCACTTTCTTATTGCAGTCCTGGGTCGGGCAGGCCTGGTACATACAGTTCTCTTTGCGAAGAAACATCACCGTCGCCACAGTGCTGAAATAGTCAGCCTGTCGGGGAAAAGGACCACAGACCCAATCAGCAAGCTACACTTGGGCCTACAACAGGCCACTCGAAGCTGCCCTTACTTGCAAGTGGTTAAGTGCATATGTATTCTAGTTCCCACACTCACAGACCAATTACGGAGGACTGTTCACTCTGTGTTTACTACATGCAGACCCACAGAGGCAGTAAACCAGCACTCAGGCACTCTTTTTTAGGCAATGTCTCACAAAGTAGCTCTGAACTCAGAGATTTACCTGCCTCTGTCTCTATAGAGCTTAGCCACCACACCTGGCCACATAATCCTCTTTAACTTGTTATTTGTTATATATGTGTATCTCCATGTGTATGATGATCACATGTATACTAATGCAGGTGAACATGTGCCACAGTGTTTATGGAGGCCAGAGAGCAACTTTCAGGAGTTAGGTCTCTCCTTCCACTCTGGTTCTAGGGAACTCAAGTTTCCAAGATAGCAGAACAAGTGCCTTCAACAGCCAGCAGCACATAATATTTTTAAAAAGTATGTATTTATTATGTGTATATGTGTTTTTGTATTTGTGCATATATGTCACAGGATGTGTGGTGCAGGCCGGAGGACAACTTGTGGGAGCTGGTGATCTTCCTTCATCACATGAGCCCCCGAGACGGAGTTCAGGCTGTTGGGCTTGGGGTCCCTTACCCACTGAGTCACCTTGCTGACCAAGCACATCATTTTTTTTTTTAACAATGACAATGATTTATACCCTTATTTTTAGGGATCAGTAAGCTTTTCCTGTAACAAGTCAGAGAAAAACTTTAGGGTCAACAAGCCATTTAGTCAGTCTCCACTGACACTGTGGGGCAAGACAACCCACAGACAACACAATGGAGGATGATCCAATAAAAAATTTTTTTTGAGATAGGACTTCTCTGTGTAGCCCTGGCTGTTCTGAAACTCACTCTGTAGACCAGGCTGGCCTCATACTCAGAGATCTGCCTCCTTCTGCCTCCCGAGTGCCGGGATTAAAGTTGTGTACCATCATTGCCCAGCGCCATAAAATTTTATTGACAATAGACAGCAGTTCACAGTTTTGACTAGCAACTCCTGGACGTAAAAAAGTTCAAGAGAATGTCAAATTACCCATGACTAAAACTCTGTAAGCAGAGGAGTCCCTGGTAAGTAACCCAGAAGGACTAAGTCATGTTAAAGGCTCTGGGTGAATAGCTGCTTCACCTCTGGACCCCATACAAGTTCTTAGTCCATGATTTCAGTTTTGGTTTGGTGGTATCAAGTAACTGCAAAATCCAGGTATAACCTGAATTCAGAGCTAAGCTACTAACCACTAGGCCATTTTTATTAGCCCTGGCTATCTTCTCTATGAAGACCAGGCTGGCCTCGAACTCACAGATACTTGTCTCTGCTGCCCAAGTGTTGGGATTAAAGGCATTTATTTGCCTGGCTCACACTGGATCTACTTGATGTCTCAGACCAGAGGGGCAAAACAATGCGGCCATTTAAAAAGACTACGCTAGCATCCAGTTTAGGCAGCTTTAGAGCTGGGGGTGTAGCTAGTGGAAGAGCTTGCCTAGCACACTAAAAGTGAGGGTCTCCACATAACTGAATACATGTGGAGAGATGGATCAACCATTAAGAACACTGGTTGCTTTTGCAGAAGACCCAAGTTCAGTTTCCCAGCACCCACACAATAGCTCACAACTCCAGTTCCAGGGGCTCTGATGACCCTTCAGGCACCAGTCATTTACTTGGTTCACATTCAGGATAAACATTCATACATGTAAAATAAAAGCATTAAAAAGAAAGAAAATTTAGGCCGATATGCTGGCTCAGGGGTGAAGGCATTTGCTTGTCAAGCTGGAGAGCTTGAGTCTGGTCCTTGGGACCCAAAGGGAGGGCTGAGTTTGAATTCCATATACTGCAGTGGAAAATGTACACCCTATCTGAAAATAAAAAATAACTTAAATGAATGTAAAGAAAAATCTGTAGAGAAATAAATCTTAGGAGAATGCCTAAAGTGTTTCTCTGTATTTCCAGGTTAGATTCAGACGCGGAGCCTGATTTTAAAGTCTGAGCACAGACAGGTGTCCTGTATGCTCAGTTCTGACTGCATACTGTCTATCTTTGGTTTAAGGGAGCAACTGGGTGACAGGAGAAACAGAATCTAGCCAGTGCTTAATTCTCAAGACGTCCCATAATAGCATTACAAGGTGCTGAGGATGACAATGATGGATCGCGTGCACAGTGAAGGGAGACAGCAGGAGGAAACCTGTATTGTATACGACGACAATAAAGTAGCAGCAGTGAGGGATATTTAGGGAGCTCGACAGAAATAAATGATTCAAAGATCCAACAGAACTCAGGTTAGACCAAGGTAGGAAGAGGGTCGTGACGTAAACACTGAAACAGACGCTGCAACCAAAGTCAAGTACCAGAGCCAGTCCTGGGCAGGACAGCAGCGGCTCTCCGCCTATGACTCAGGCTGAAGCATAAGAGAAGCTGCCCGGTGCTAGGCAGCCTGAATCACACTCCACTCAAAAAACCAACATGGACCTGAGGCCAGTTCACACCACACCGCAAAGCCTCAGTGTCCAGGAACTCTTCACTTTTCTGTATCACACCAGAGGCCACAATACACCCCTCAGCACACATAGCCTCTACACTGGCAGGGACTCAGAGCCGCCAACAAGTAGTGATTGGTGCTCTGGCGCGGTGCTCTGGGGTCCTGATGAGAACACAGCCCTGAGACAGCACCTGAGAGTAGATTTAAAAACTTAGTCCCTTGTCGTTTTCTGGGCTTCTGTGAGGTACCTTGTCACCCTGGCCCAGGTTCTCTGATTTAGCCTCATACAAAGTTTTCCAGTTTGTGTTGCTCCCTCCAGTGCCTCCGCTCCTGAGGTCAGAGATGGAAACACCATCTAAGGCTTGTCCTTCTGAGTCGAACCTAAAAAAAATAATAAGCAATGGAGACAGAGTTTTGCATCCTTTTCATATGTGCTGTTTGGATATATTAGCCATGAGCTCTCCTGTCCCCACCAGCTCCCACCTGGGTCCCAGCACCCTTTAGTCCACTGAAGAAATGCAATGGCCTTTCTTTTGATCTTGTTTGCTTTGATGACCCCCCACCCGTCAAGACAAACAATGTCGAAGTACCACAGACCACAGACCCGTTCCCCAGCTGCATATTAAAAGCTGTGAACAAAGTCAGCAACAGAAAGCAAAACTGGCATAGCCCCCCAGGCTTTGAGCCTTCACCTCAATCGCTGAAATGAATCAGATGAAGAAGGACGTTTTTGTTTCACCAGTCAGCCAAAAATATTTTCCTGGTAGAAAAATCTTTTAAGCCTAATCAGTTACAGAACTCAATGTACTTCATCAGAAAGCATTATCTGCCCTGTTAGAGATTTGCTTTCTCAGTGAGAATTTGCTTATGCAAACATCAAGATTAAATTCATTTATATAAAATTATTACTAAAATGGATTACACTTCTTGACTACCTATTAGCTAATCTGACGGAAAAGAAAGCAGAGAAAAGGTAGCAAGTGGCAGAGAGCAGTGGGCCTGAGATTAAAAACATATGAACTGGGTGTAGCGGCACTTGGCTTTAAATCCAGCACCCGGGAGGCAGAGGCAGGCAGATCTCTGAGTTCCAGGCCAGTCTGGGCTACACCGAGAAACACTGTCTTAAACAAACACAAATATACAAACACGCAAGTGGTAGGGAATTGTATGCTAACCACATACAGAAGTGACTCCCTGAAAAGGGATCACCCAGAGTGGCTGCTGCCGTAGGCCACCACTGTCAAGCAGCTACATCCGTCACAGAGGACAGAGTCCAGAATCTGTTTCACCACTACTAGCTGCTCAAGTTTAGTTACAGACAGTTGCCACCAAAGACAGTTCATCAGGAGTCAACAGAGCAAGGAGATGGGCAGCCCCCACCCCAAGACATGGTTTCTCTATATAACAGTCCTGGCTGTCCTGGAACTTGCTTGTAGACCGGGCTGGCTTCGAACTCACAGAGATCCACCTGCCGCTGCCTCTGAGTGCTGGGATTAAAGATGTGCGCCACCACGGCCTGTCTGGCAGCCTTTAAAAAGTCCACTCCATCAGTACCAATATCTAAATGTGGCTAATCCCTGCCTGGGTGGGGTACAAGCTCTGAACTTCGCACAGATCAATGACAGGATGAACAGAAAGAAGTTCAGGGGACAGATGTGGCTTTTGGTGTTTTCTTTGATCAGTTACTGATAGTGAAACACGAACATCCTTAATGTGGGCATGCAATTAACCTGGAGTTGGACTCAGACCCTGGAAGAAAACTAACTAGCAAACACAAACCAACGACAGGATTGTTTCTAGTCAGACTATTATGGGATTCTGCCATAAAGTGCAGTGCTGGCTATCAGCACAGTTAAATAGATGGATGTAGATGAGGATACAGACACTCCAGGAGATTTGTCAGACTCAAAACAAAAATGAGGAGGGTGAAATATAAACTATTTCTCGAGCCCCCTAAACTTTAAGCCACAGCTGGAATTCCCCCCCCCAACTCCCCATAACTACAGCTATACAAATGACTTAAGCTTGGGCTGGGTAAAGTATTTTCTTTGCCTACATCAATTCTTCCACATGACATTCTCAGGATGAAGTGCTCTTCTAAGGCAGAGCTTTAATGCCTTAAAAAGCTAGATACGGTGTGGGGATTTTAACAAGCTCTCCTCTCTTGAGTGCTTTGGGAATAACGATGGAACGCCAACAAAAAGCCCATTGTTCCCACCATGCTTTGTCAGAGCCAAGTGAATACACACCAGAAGATGTGACCAGCTCAGAGACTCCAGAGTGAGAGAGCACATTCTACCCCCACATCAGCTGCCCATAGCTCAAGCCTAGGAGCAAAAGATGCTCTTAATACATTCCTTCAGCTAAAGCTTTGTTGTACCCTGCTCGGGGGATCAAGGTCAGCACTAAGCACTTACATTCAAATTGCTTTTTCTGACTTTCTAGGTTCATCAGGGGATTATGGGTTTGTCAACTGAAGGGCTTTTAGGCCACCATCTCAGAAGGCATAATGGCTCCAAGAAATACAGGAACCACTCAACTCAATAGCAAAGGCTCTGCAGAAGCTCACATGCTGATAGAAACCAGCTCTTCTCAAAGCCTGAGCACAGGTAACCGCTTAGCTGAGGTCCACAAAACCTACCATCCACGAAGCTTATAGGCTTCTGGGATGTCAGGATTCATAATGACAGTGCTAGATGACAGGACAGAGAGGCTTCGTCCGCCAAAGTCAGAAACCCGGGCTCCTTTGATAGCCATCACAGGCTGTCTAGAACCATCAAACTTGTCGGCCTGCAAAGCAAATGCACAGAGCATCACTGGCAGGAAGAAGGTACAGGCTCTCTATGGAGAGCAGTCAGTAGTAGAATGAATACTGTCAATGTGTTCTATAAGACAGACCTTACACTCAAGAATCTGTCCAGACTTCCAGGAAACCAATCTATCACAACCTTTCCTGAGGAAGAGTAAGGGACATTCCACTATGAGAAGTAACTGATCATCTCACACAAGTAAAGGATTTCAAGTAAGTGCTAGACAGCATAACTCTGTCCCTCTGGAGCTAAATTCTAAAGCTCACAAGGACAAGCATCCACGGACTCTGTCAGTGTAAGGACTCACGTCTTCTCCCCACAGAGTTGTAGTCACCACTTTCCCTGACATGTCCATCAAATAGATATTTCTCTTAGCCACTTCTCTGTTGTTAGACTTCACTGTGATTTTAGTTGAATCTTCATAGCTCTTGCAGATCCCGATTATGTCTGAAATAGAACAATTTGTAACAGCACAGATCAAGGCCCCTTTTAAAACATAACCAAGGGATGCGTGGCAAGCGTGTTGTGCACCACCCCAAACACTGAACACATAATCTACTCTTTGCCTTCAACCCTGGACGGACCTACAAGTGAGTCTTTAGACTTGCTCTCTAGGTCACCGATCCCTGTGAAATCAAACTGAACTGTGGGTAGGTTACGGTCATCTTCACAGAGAAGGACAGAAGTCTCATTATTGAAGGTCATCTCATAGTCATTTTTAACAGCCGAGAATTGCTTGTTAGCGATCTTCAGAGTGCCTTTTGAGAAATAATACACCTGCAAAAGAGGCCAAGTCAAGGAATGCAATCAGTTCATCAGAGTCTTTCCCACAATACAACCTGCCGACTGTGCTCATGGCAGCTCCTCAGCTCTGACAATGCGCTCTTACCTTGTTCACTTCAATAAGGGGAAAGAACTTGTCCACCTGTTCATTGAAAGCAGTCGCTCTGATTTCACCCTACAGAAGCAAGCGAGGGCACATTAGAACTGTGTTGCCGGACACTCACTCAGAGCAGCAAGAGCCGGCCATTTCGGCACTAAAGTTAACATCTGTGGAGCAGCACTACATGTGCAAGGAGACCCCAGAGGGCCGCAGAAATTCCAGAAACCTGCATTTACAGTCATCCTTTCAAGCTATCAATTCTGATAAAACAAGAGAAGTTCAACTAGCTGAGCCCATAAGTATATAACTGAACAACGTAAGGAGGCTGGTAAGGGAGTCTGGTAGTAAAGGCACTTGTCGTGCAAACCTGGCCACCCCAGTTCAATCCTTGGAACTCATGTAAAGGTGGAAGACCACCAAGTTGTTCTCTAGCCTTTACACATGTATGTGCATGAACACATAGTAAAGTGATTTTCAAAATGTTATCTAAAACCTTTTTTGTTTTGTTTTCGAGACAGGGTTTCTCTGCGTCGCTTTGTTGCCTGTCTACCAGACTACTTTACCAGCCTCCCTACAAAAGGCCAGTGGTAGCGGTGTGCGCCTTTAATCCCAGCATTTGGGAAGCAGAGGCAGGCAGATCTCTGAGTTCAAGGCCAACATGGGCTACAGAGCTAGTTCCAGGATAGCCAGGGCCACACAGAAAAATTCTGCTTCAAAAACAAAAAAAAAAGCCGGGCGGTGGTGGCGCACGCCTTTAATCCCAGCACTCGGGAGGCAGAGGCAGGCGGATGTCTGTGAGTTTGAGGCCAGCCTTGTCTATAAGAGCTAGTTCCAGGACTGGCTCCAAAGCTGTAGAGAAACCCTGTCTCGAAAAACCAAAAAAAAAAAAAAAAAAAAAAAA
>PVIU01001927.1:51722-86158 GCA_004026605.1 Ondatra zibethicus | reverse complement strand
CATCCACAAGTTCAATAGAGAAAAGCTTCCCTTCCCCTCGGGAGTTGCTCCAGGTTCGGATCTGACTTTTGTTGGTGACACGGGCACAAATAGTCCACCTAAAAACCAAACAGATGACATTAGTGTGTGTAGTCTTTCTTACTTGGAATAAAGATAAGCAAAAATCATCTTCTTGTGGCCTTTTCTTCTTTCATGCAGAGTTTATCTGTCAATGCTAGCTGTATTTAATCCAGCTAATTAAAACCCCAAGATGACATACAGGTTTGACAGTTTACAGAATAAGCAAACAGTAAAAGTGGTAGTTTAACACTAATTCATTCTCCTGTCAAATAAGTAAATTTGTAAACCCATCTCCCTTCCTCAAAAAACATCACCAAGGCAACAATATCCCCTTAATGAAGGGTTCCAAGGAAAAAAAATGTAGTTATACCAGAAATTATATTTTGCCACAATTTTCAGTTACAGGAACTGACACAATCACTATCAAATCTTTGCCTCATTTCTAATGCATGCCAAATATAAATACAAGTCTACAAAGCATGGCATTCATAGGCCACCAAAAGAAAGCACCCAAAGTGGTATGACCCTGGAAAGAGGCCATTCTTTAAAAAAGGGGTCCCTGAGCCTGGAGCTTTAGCCTGGTGCCCATCCTGAAAACAGACCCTGAGTATACTGATCTCCTCAGTTAGAATTCTACAGGGGAAATTGTCTCCCTACTTTACCAGGTATTGCAGGATAAACAAGGACATATCTTAATAAGAATTCTGGAGAAAAAAAAAGGCCCACTAATGTTCGATGCTTTAATTAACTTTTAATGAAAAAAAGTAATAGCAAAGGAATCCATGTTTGGGGCATATTAATATGGTTAATACAAATAGGACAGATTATCTTAGCCAAATTAAATCATAGTAACAAATTTTGGACTAAAATTCATCTATGAGATGAAATGTGAATTAGCACAAATTATATATAAATAAATATGTATAATTCTATTCCTAAGACTACCAAATGATTCTTTAATTCATAAATAATTTGAACCTCAAAATTTTCAAAAATGACAAAACCTCCATAGGCTATGGCAGATAGGTATTTTTGCCATTTTTTTTGATAAAAGTGTTAAAGGTTGTCATAATTTGTATTCTTTAGCTCAAAAAATAAGAAAGACATTCTATGTGGTGGTGATGCAGAAGTTCACACGTAAGTCACACAGGAGCGCATGGTAAATTCCTAGACCAATTTGGTAATGGGTCCCACCCTTGTCCTGTGTGACAACTCACTTGGATTGGTAAGGGGTGAGGCTGGCGATGGGTACCACTTTGGACTGTGTCCCTCCTGAAGGCTGCAGCAGACCAGTTCCAGCAGGTTTTCCAAATGGCTTTGAGGCACCATAAGCCTTAGCCACAGTGGAACCTGTATAAACACACCGAAAAAGGGCAATCATTTCACCTTTATTTTTTGAAGTGTAAGTGTGTGTGTGTGCATGCTCACAAGTGCACATGCACGCTATGTGGAGGTCAGATGATAATTTAAAAAAAAAACAAACTCTTTTTTTTTTTTTTCCTGAGACAGGGTTGTTTTCCTGACAGGGTTTCTCTGTGGCTTTGGAGCCTGTCCTGGAACTAGCTCTTGTAGACCAGGCTGGCCTCAAACTCACAGAGATCCTCCTGCCTCTGCCTCTTGAGTGCTGGGATTAAAGGCGTGCAAAATTCAACTTTTTTGAGACAGGTTCCTTTTGCTGTCTTTTCTGTGCATGTTCCAGGTTAGCAGCCCACAAGCTTCCAGGGATTGTCCTGTGTCCACCTCTGATCTTCCGAGGGTGCTGTCATTAGAGAGGCTCTTTCTACTACACTTGGCTTTTATATGGGTTCTCAGGATTTGAATTCAGATCATTATGGTTGTGAAACAAATGTTTCTACTCACTAAGCCATCTCCCCTGCCAGACAACCATTATTTTATTTAAGTTTAAAATTAATTCTCATTATGGCCATGCCACAGGAAAGGCTAGACGCTAAGGAGCCAGTAAAGAACACCTATCACCAATGTGTCTTCTCGACACCGCCAAAGGGCAGGAAAGTCTAGGATGAAATCTACAGGGCTGTGTTCAGTTGGGAACAGAGACTAAGAAGGCAGATTTGCTCAAGATGCAAATGGGTAGTGTAGTACTATGACCTCCTTGCCTCCCTTTTCCAAGCTACACAGCTGTACCTTGTGCAGCAAGAGCACAATCAAGAGTCTACTGACAAATGAATTATCTATTATTCTAGAAATTATCTAGAAAACATTAACTTCTAATAAACCAAATTCTAATGTCAGTACTCTTCCACCTTCTATACCAAAATGCTTTTCAAAAAGATTGATTTTTCCCTTTCGCTCATGTATATGTGTGTCTGAGTGTATGCCATGTGGGTGGGTGCCTGCTGAGGCATCAGATACCCTGGAGGTGGAGCTGGAGTTACAGGCAGTTGTGAGCTGCCTGACATGGGTGCTGGGAATCAAACTCAGGTTTTTTAGAAAAGCTATATATGCTCTTAATTGTTGAGCCATCTCATCTCTCCATATACACACCCCTCAAGCCCCTTGAGGCAGGGTTTCACTAGGTAGCCATGGTTGGCCCAAGTGCTGGACTAAAGGTGAGTATCACTATTCCTGGCCCTTTAAAAAGATTTTTTTTATAGTCAGGCATGACGGCAACACCTTTAGCCTCAGCACTTGTAAGGCAGAGGCAAATGGTTATTTAAGTTCAAGGCCAGTATGGTCTAACAGAAAGAGTTCCAGGATAGCCAGGGATACACAGAGAAATCCTGTCTCAAAAACCAACCAAACAAAAAATGATTTTAAAAAGGTATTATTATTATGCATGCATGTGTGCTTGATGGACTTATGGGGATGTGGCTATGGAGGGCAGAGGACAACTCTGTGGAGTTCATTCTTTCCTTCCACTGTGGGTTCTGGAGGTTCAATAAGGGTCACCAGGCACTTTCACCAGCTGAGCTATCTGCTCTGGGAGTCAGAGTGACAATGTTCCTGAAGATGACACAAGGAAACACACACTGCATAAAGAACATGTACTTGTATGTATACACACACAATTTTAGGCCTAGTGATGTAGCTCAGTAGGAGAGCACTTGTCTAGCACCAGCAAGGTACTTGGTTCAGTGGGTGTGGGGGGGACTATTCCCCACAAATTTATTAAAGATACAAAAGCATCCATTAATTTATTTAATATTTTTATACCAGAGAGGCACCTGACACACACATCTAGTCCATTTTCTATTACCTCACAGTTTAGGGAACATTAATTAATCATTAAAAATAAATTTCAATATAAGGCAAAGAAATGCAAATGAATAGGTAAGTCCGTGGAGGGAGGGAAAGAAGTGGTGTACTGTTGGAGCCAAGTAGGGGCCTTTCAATCACTTATCATTTCAGAGAATTTATTCCACCACCTCCTCCAGCCATTTGCAGTGTCAGAGCTGAGTATAAGCGTAACTTATGGAGATGGGGAGGTGAGAGATTTACACTATTACAGGGATGGGTTAAAAACAATGAAGACCAATGGGGAAATTTGTATGTCCTGAAAGTGTCATGGAATCTTTAGTGACATCTTAATTCGGCTTTTCTTAGGAACTCACATTTAAAAAAGAAAAGGGGTGGCGAGGGCGGGGGACCACAGAGATGGCTCAGCAGATCCAAGTGCCTGTCACCAACCCTAGAAACCTAGGTTCAATCCACAGGACATGCAACTGACTCCAGCTATGTGTCCTCTGGCCTCCACCTGCACACTGTGGCACGCACAGGCAAAACAAATAAATAAATCAATCCTGAATATAATTAAAATATAAAAAGAGTTGAAAAGGGAGAAGGCAGTATGATGTGGTAATAAAACCCAGTAATAACAAACTCTAAAAGTAAATTTAGCCATCTTCTACAGGTCACAAGGGTGGCATCCCAGACAACAAGGTTCCTAAAACAAGGGTCAGGAAGTACACGAAATGACCCTATCAAGACCTGTTACAGAGAAAGCTAGAAGAGAGAAAAAATAGAAGCCACAGCCAAAAGGAACAATTCTGTCTCAAGGGAAATGATAAATTCCTATGAAAGCCTCAAACAAGAAATTTGGAGACAAACGGGATGTAACAAGTGGCTAGGAGGTCATAAAAAGGTGGGAATTTAATTGGAATTATTCGTTGCAATCTACCATGAATGGAAGTTTTTGTCTGCTTGTTTGGTTTTTTTTTCCAGAGAGAATTTTTTCCAGCCAGCCCAGGCTGGCCTTGAACTTGCAAGTAGTGGAGAATGACCTTGAACTCTTGATCCTCCTGCTACTACCTCTAACTGCTGGCCTAGGCTACTGTGCCTGAACCATGAAGAGAATTTTGAAAACTATTCAGTCCCAAAGGAAATTCTATATTATTTATTTATTTGTTTATTGGTTCAAGACACGGTTTCTCTGTGTAGCCTTGGCTGGCCTCAAACTCACAGAGATCTGCCTGCCTCTGCCTCTGCCTCTGCCTCCTTGGTGCTGGAATTAAAGGTGTGTGCCACCGCTGCCTGGCTCCGAATAAATTTTAATACATTATTTTGATTTTGACCCATCACTTCTGATATTCTTGAGTAACACCTTACCCATTCCCGAGCTTCCATTCTGTGGCTGGGGCTTGCTGGCTGCTGGTGTGGTTGCTGAGGCTGGGGAAGGAACAACTTGCTGCTGCCCATGGCCTGGAAATTAAAAGAAAGGCTGCTTCAGTGCAAACCCAGTCAAGAGATTTCAACGTGAGTTGTAAACACCCTAAGAAACCCCACTCCTTTAGCTCTGAGAGGGTCAGAATACACACCAGGGCACCCAGCTGCACACCATGCATTTGCAAAGGGCTCGCTTTCTTGTCTTGTTCACAGTAAAGGTTGTTTCCATTTACCTTTCAACTGTTCAGAATTGACAGCTTTCAGTTTTAATGAGGTTCTCCCTAAAGCCTTGCCCATTTCTCCTGCAGTAAAGTCACTGGGCTAAATCTGTGATACCACCACTATTTCCATAGCAACAAATCGATGTCATCAACAGGACAGTGTGTTCATGGTAGGCTCCATCAGAAGAGAAAGCTGGGTGGTAAGGAAACCTAAAAGCAGTTCAATTGTCCCTCAAGTGCTTCAGCTTCAAAGGAAAAGGAGACGCAGAAAGGATTCTACCCTTTCCCCCAGACAAAGCAACCTTATTTTGCAACTGACAGCTGGTGGGAAATACGAGTTAAAAGACTTTCAGGTACCGTGACGTGCTAGTGAACTGTCACAGCAGGGAGAGATGAGAACGAGTTCAGAAGCAGTCATGTCAAGGTAACAGAGAGATAAAAAGGAGGGGAAATGAACATGTTTCTCAAGCAGAAAATAAGAAACGCCACACCGTGAGAGTATGTGTTTGCCCCTTCACCCTTTATACCAATGTTTATGAAGCTTAAGAACGTTAAAATTGTAATTGCATACCCCAATGTTTTAAAATAACAAATTAATGGACTTGGATTTCATCTCTATGATTGGCTCTGAAGGCCAAAGTCAGCCTCATTTGGGATGCTCACCCAGAGTGCCTGCAGCTTACAAGGGCAGCTAAAAAATACATCCCAGAGTGTTCTAAAATATTAAAAATGGCAAGCACGGGTGGGAAATCTCCTCCTGCCACTGTGTGTATGCATGCCTTCTCCAACCGTCGAGCTCAAACTCTTGTGGGGCTTCCCAAGGTCCTAATTCACCAGGCATGTCACACACCCATTTAGTTTATGTTTGCCAAAATTAGTCTTAAGTGGCACAAGGAAATGAGATGGGATTGTGCCGTTAGAGACAAATACATTTAGCATAAAGTTTAAAAGACTAAATAGAACTGATTGTGCTTTAGTTCTTCCTACAAAGAGAAAAATTGAGATGCACAGGCAAAGGGCACAGGCTACCGACAAGGAAGCGTGCGCTTACAGTTTGGCCTTCCATTATCCTTGAATCTAGAGTCCTAAGACCTGAGCGTGGAAAAACCGTGACAATGTATCTTGTGACAAACAGTTAACAGTTTTTAATTTTTTTTATTTGCTCTTCTGGAGACAGGGTTTCTCTGCATAGTCCTGGAACTCACAATTTAGATCAGCAGATCTGCCTCTGCCTCCTGAGTGCGAGGTTTAGAGGTTTCCGCCATCACCACCACCGAGCCCAGTTTTAAAGTCTTAAGCAAAGCCTTTTAAAATCAGCAAGGAAAAGATAAGTTTCTCAGCAAACACCACTGAGGAAAAGTGGTTAAAAAAGTGTATGTTTATCTGCATCACGAGACACACTTTCAAAAATGACCTCCCATCCTCCACTTAAATTTTCTCCTTTAAAAATATTTATTTGTGTATGTGTGGGTCTCATGTATGTCCTCAGAGGACATCTTGAGGGAGTCAGTCCTAGGGATGCAACAAAGGCCATCAGGCTTGGGGACCAATGCTTCACCTCCTGAGCCATATTTCAGGGGCCGCTCCTTTTCTACATTCTCTAAATCATCTAAAGTAGGGAGCCCCATTCTCAGAGCCATGCCTGCTGCTGCGCACCTCTGACTGAATTGGACATGGTCACTGGACACACATTCAATTTCTATAAAAAGATAACTGAGGACTGACTCAGTTGGTAGACTGCGCATAAAGATCCTAGTTTAACCCCTAGAAGGGGCTGTTGGAGAAGTGAAGATGGACTGGAGAGGCAGAGACAGGGAGATCCCCAGAGCTCATTAGTCAGCTAGCCTAACTGATGTACCAGGTTCAGTGAGAAAGCCTGCCTCAGAAATAGGATGGGGAGTGACCAAGACGACACTTGACACGGATTGTTGGCTTCCCTACACATGTACATACACAGATGTACATACAAAAATAACTGCCACTCAGGACTGCGGAACGCTCAAAGTCCGAGACAGAAGACTGGCAGAGTGGGAAACAAAGTTCTGGACACATTTGCAGCTTCACTTGGGTAAGATTAAACAACACAACTGATTTAAGGTCACTGTGCTGTGCATGTAAAAATGGTAAATGGTCAGCTGCAGTGCTACCTGCTTGTAGCCACAGCTACTCAGGAGGCTGGAGCTCACGGCCAGCACAGGTAACATAAATAGTCCTTCACCTCAAAGTTAAACAGTAAGTGTATATTTTACTACAATTTAAAAAATATACAACACGTGTATCTATTCTAACACGTACATTTTTCATTTTTATATGAATTAGTTACAATTTTTAGCTGAACATAATACAACAATAGTATTAGACTCACTGAAGTATACTACATAACTAGTAAGTCTCCAGTTGATAACTCAACTGATAAGAGTACCTGCCTAGCACGCACTAGGTCCTGGTGGTGCATGGCCCATAATCCCAGCACACAGCAGGTAGAAGTCGGTGGCACAGAAATTCAAGGCACTCCTCAGCTACACAGTGAGTTTAGATCAGTCTGGGATACACGAGACAACAGTAACAACTACTATTACTGTTTTTCAGAGGGTTTCCTCTGAACCAGGACCAAGGGCTAAGTGCATTTTACAGTAACTGCTAGCACTATGATGGAGGCAGTACTGCACCCTTTAACATGGTGGAGGAGAGGGAAGCTAGTATTACTCAGCTCTCTCTGGCTAAGTTCATGTCCCACACCATCATGTGCTTAATTTGTAAACAACCAATCCTGACAATAATAACTCTAATTATATAGAACATAAGATGTGGTAATTAGGAAAAGCTACTAATCCACTTAATAGAGTAACCTTTATCTCTTACAATTCTAGTACAAGAGACAGCCCTGAACCAAATGATGGCAAGGATTCCAGAGCATTCTAAATAGCAACAATTGCCCTTCAATTAGCGCACTGTAACACAGCAGCTGCCAGTCCATAGTTAAGGAAAAATCTTTCTTGAAGCCAAAATGATTCTGCAAAGCAATAATGTAGGCTCCGTTATAATAACCTGTTTTGTGCCACCTGCCAATCAAGCCATTCCAGTAGGCTAGATCAACATAGCAATTCTTCAGCTCTCTAGCTCTGGCTGGCACACACCGGCTCTGAGCCAGGAGGGAAGCAGGTGCTGAGAGCAGACTCCCGCTCCTTGGGTAACTTGAACTCATACTGATCATTTTTACTATCTATTATGGCAAGTGAGCTGTGGGCAGAGAAAAATTCACAAACAAACCCATAAACTTCCCAAGCCAAGCGCTTCCTTGACAATAACTAACTAACTAACTAACTAAATAAGAATAAACAGCCTGCCATAGTGTCGCACACCTTTACTCTTAGCACTCAAGGCAGAGTTCAAGAACTCTCTGTGAGTTCAAGGCCAGCCTGGTCTATACAGGCCCAGGACAGCCAGAGCTACATGGTGAGATTCTGTCTCAACCCCAAACCAATGAAAACAAACAAAAAAAGAATAAATAGAGGATCAATACAGTATATCTAAGCTCCTGATGACAGAAAAGGGACATGATCAGGCTGAATGTAGTTCCAATACAAATAATAAACTAAGTATTGTATAATACATTTAAGTTTGAGCAAGCTATTATCACCAGCAGTGAAGACATAAAGGATTTGCATACAGACACACACTGACAAAAATGCAGTTGTAAGTATTACTTAAACCACCATTCCTACAGTATATGCAGTATGGACTGTGTTTGCAGTTTTATTTTGCACACTTCGAATGATCAGTCTTTGCTCAGTATGGCAGCAGTAGTAAAAGTTATATTTTGCATTTCAATGCATTCTGGAATTCCTACTGGTCTGGGCTGGGTTTGTTCACTAACTAATGATCATGTGACCTGTAAGAGGTCCTGGATTAGGCTCCAGAGGACATAAATCTGACTTTAGTTCTCTGTCTACTCAGAAACTGTTGCATACTGTACTGTAATAGTCTCTCCAACCATGACATTTCCATGGTGGCTCAAGTAACAATGACATTCAATAGTAAATAATCCTTGACAGCAAACTTTTCTCATGCCTCTGTACTGTATGTGATGCAGAAGACAGGGAATGGCCAGTTGAGTCGGAGAGAGACAAAGGAATTTTCCCTATAGCTCTATGGTTCTGACCCCAAAACAAAATCATCTTTTCGTCTTTCATTTATTATAAAGATTTGTTCCTGAAATACAGTGTCTGAGGAAACCATCTAGTTGAACAAATCAAAATGGTAGATAACCAGTAGGTTCCTCCCCACCCCTAGACTGTTTTTTGAGATAGTCTTTTTTTTGGGTTTTTTTTTTTTTTTTTTTTTTGGTTTTTCGAGACAGGGTTTCTCTGTAGCTTTGGAGCCTGTCCTGGAACTAGCTCTTGTAGACCAGGCTGGCCTCGAACTCACAGAGATCCACCTTCCTCTGCCTCCCAAGTGCTGGGATTACAGATAGTCTTATATAGCCCAGGCTATCCTGGAACTCATTAAGATAAGGATAACTTTAAACGGATTCCCTGGTTTCTACTCCCAGAGTGTTGGGATTACAGGAACAAGCCACCAAGTCCATCCCTTCATTCTCATGTTTCTCTGGTTTTGGTTGTTGTTTTGAGACCAGCTTCAAGCTTACAATAATCTTGTCTTAGCTTCCAGTGTCCTGAGGTATAGGTATGAGCCACGACAGGCCTCTAAAGTCATAAATTATTAATAGTAATAGTAGTAGTGAAGTTTTTAAAAAAGATACATTTTTATTTGTTTATTATGGGTAGATGTGTATACCTGCATGTGGGTATGTACATATTAATGTAGGTCCTCACAGAGGCCAGAGGCTTCAGGTTCCCTGGAGCTGGAGTTATAGACTACTGTAAGCCACCCAGTGTGGGTGCTGGGAAATGAATTCCTAATTGCTAAACCTTTCTCCAGCCCAGTAATAAAAGTTTTATTCAGATGATAGGTGCAATGGCTTGTGTTTATAATATCAGGAGGCTGAGACAAAAGGTTCAAGTTTGAGGTCAGTTTGGGCTACATAGTAAGTGTCAGGCCAGCCAGAGCTACACAATAAGACACGGTCTCAAAAACAAACATGGGGCTGGAGAGACAGCGCAGTGGTTAAGAGCACTGGCTGCTCTTCCAAAGGTTCTGAGTTCAATTCTCAACAACCACCTATAAGCAGATCTGGTACCTATTTCTGTCATGCAGGCATATATGCAGAGAACACTGTATACATAATAAATAAATAAATAAATAAATAAATAAATAAATAAATAAATAAATAAATAAATCTTAAAACATACATGAGGTCAGAGAGATGCCCCAGTGGTTAAGAACACTGGTTGCTTTTCCAGAGGACCTGGGTTTGATTCCAAACATCCAAATGGCAGCTTGGAACTCCAGTTCCAGGGGAAATCCAATGCCCTCTTCTGGCCTCCACAGGCACCAACCATGCAAAACATTCATGTGCACTGGCTTAGGATTTTCACTACTGTGAAGAGACACCGTGGCCACAGCAACTCTTATAAAGAAAACATTTAACTGAGGTGCTCGCTTACAGTTTCAGAGGTTCAGTCCATTACCATCAGGATGGGGAGCATAGTGGTGTGTAGGAGACATGGTGCTGGAGCTGAGGGTGCTATACCTTACAGACATCAGGAAGTTGACTGCGACACTCGCCAGCCTCTGCCTGCCCAGTTCTGGGATCAAAGCTGTGCACCACCACCACCCAACTCTAAACTTTCCTTTAGTTCCTCTTCACAAATTGGAAACTTAGCTGGGTGGGATCTTTCTCTAAGATCACCACTCCCTTTATTTCATTTCTTAATCCATTTATCTCCTTGAACACAGAGTTTAGATCTATTCTACTTCCTGGTGCTTTTTTTCTCCTCAAAATTTGCTTTTTGTAATTTACCCTGCTCAGCTTGCTCCTTTTCATTATAAATCTTCATTACAGTTATCACTAATATATACTGGGCTATTTTGAGATTTCTTCTGCCAACACAATTAATCCAAAACTCTTTGCTTTGAGTCTCAGACAGATTCTTTGGACAAGGGCAAAGGTAGCCACTTTCTTCACCAAAATATCACAAGAACATCTCTAGGCAACATACTAAAATTCTCTGAAACCTCTTGAGTGAGCTCAAATAACTCTTAGCACCTCTGTCTTCCATGTTCCTACTAGTATAGCCCATTAATCAGTGCTTAAAGCACTCCACTGCTCTCATAACCCAAAGTACCTAAGTCCAAATTCCTCCAAACACATGGTCCAGCCTAGCACAGCAGTAGCCCAGGCCCTCGTACCAACTTCTGTCTTAGTTAGGATTTCTATTGCTGTGAAGAGACACCATGACCATGGCAACTCTTATAAAGAACACATTTAATTAGGGTGCTCGGTCACAGTTTCAGAAGTTCAGTCCATTATCATCAGTTGGGGAGCATGGTGGCACACATGCATATGTGGTGCTGGAGCTGAGAATGCTATGTCTTGGAAGTAACAGGAAGTCAACTGAGATACTCAGCAGTATCCTGAAACCTCAAAGCCCACCCCCACAGTGACACACTTCCTCCAACAAGGCCACACCCACTCCAAAAAAGCCTCATCCTCTAATAGTGTTACTTCCTATGAGATTATGGGGGCCAATTACATTCAATCTACCACATACATTTAAAAAAAATAAACAAACCAAAGAACTATCACATAGCAAAACATCATAAGCAAATCACAAAGAATCTACAACTCAGATTCAGATAGTTGCACTTACATATTTAGGGGTATGTGTAGGGTGTGTGTAGAAAAACAGGCTATGAATTTGAGGGGATGATGGGAGGGATGGGGGAATGGGAACAGAAAAATCACACACACACACACACACACACACACACACACACACACACACACACGTCTACAATTCATATCTGAACCAAAGAACAACACTCCCTACTTTTAAAAGAATGCTTGGAAATTGAGAAGAAAAAGACAAACACAGAAGAAAAAGGGCCAACTACAAAAAACATCTAGCTCAGAGGGCAAAAAACAAAAGCAAAGGAGCTCTTGAACATTTAAAAGGATTGGCCTCACTCAGAACTCAGACTAAAGCCTGCACCACACTGCTCTTCACCTAGTAAATCCTTTTCTGTCTTCCTGTTTTGTTTTTTTCCATGTGGGGCACAAGAGGAACATTTGCATTTGGTTACTGATGTGTATAACTCCTGAGGGACAAAGAAACCCTAAAATGTGTTATCTATAAAGGGCAGCAGTGGGCAGAGTATAACTCTCACTATACAATCCTCAAGTTTTGATTTCAAAGTCATGTATCTCTACTCAAAAATTAAAACAAACATTAATGCTTGTTAAAGAAATAGGGCTGGCTGGGCGGTGGTGGTACACGCCTTTAATTCCAGCACTCGGGGAGGCAGAGGCAGGCGGATCTCTGTGAGTTCGTGGCCAGTCTGGTCTACAAGAACTAGTTCCAGGACAGGCTCCAAAGCTATAGAGAAACCCTGCCTCAAAAAACAAAAGCAACAAACAAACAAAACAAACAAGAAAAGGAAAGAAATAGGGCTGGAGAGATGGTTCAGTGGTTAGGAGCATAGCACCCATATGGAGGCTTGCTGATACTCCAATTCCAGGGAAGCCAACGCCCTCTTCTGGCCTCCGAAAGCACTGATTGCACAGGGCATGCTTATATACAGGCAAGCAAAACACTCATACACAGAAAAAAATGTTAAAAGACACAGATATATGATCATTTTAAGTTTCTTTTCTTTTTTTCTTCAAGACAGGGTTTCTCTGTGTGTAGCCCTGGTTGTCCTGGAACTCAGAGATCCAGCTGCCTCTGCCTCCCAGAATGCTAGGATTAAAGGTGTGTGCCACTACTGCCCAACTTATATTTATCTTTTTGCACTTTTAGTTTTTTGTTAAAATTTCAATTTTTAAAAACTATACAGTTGGGCTGGAGAGATGGTTCAGAGGTTAAAAGCACTGGCTGTTCTTCCAGAGGTCCTGTGTTCAATTTCCAACAGTCACACAGTAGCTCACAACTATCTATAATGAGATCTGGTGCCCTTTTCTATCATGTAGGCATACATACAGTGAGAACACTGTATTCATAATAAATAAATAAATCTTAAAAAACTATAGTTTTATGAGCAAACATGATAGTCAAACATACTTATATGAAATGAAGATAATATCTAACATATATGTAAAATTCTGTACTATTCATTCCCATAATTTATATACTTAAACATAATTTTTACAATAACAAAAAACTTTGAAATAAAGACTTCTGGATATATAAGAAATCTGTCCAGGAAATCCCCAATAATAATTTTTATTTTTGCTCGTGTGTCCCTCCAAATTTGTACTTCCACTTCCTGACTACTACTTGAGGCAGGATTTCTCTCCAAGCACGGGGTTCCTGTTCCTTGGCTAGGCTGCAACAAAAGCAGAGGTATACCAGCAATCCTCCTGCCTCACCTTTCTTGGAGCCAATGTTATAAGTGTGTGTAGGCACCAGGCCTGTTACATGGCCACTGGGATTAGAACACTGGTCTTCAATATTGCCCATCATGAGCTTTTAACTGCTAAGCCATCTTTCTGGCCTCCTAATTTGCATTTCTTGAAGCAACAGATTGTCAGAGTACAGAAAATGATTATGAGTGGCATACTCAGCCACAAATGGAACATCTCTAAACACACACACCCCAAGTCTTAGGAACATCATGAAAAGGGAAGGGTGGGGGCTATAAGAACAAGAGGTCAGGGAGGACCTGGACAAAACAGTGTCCTCTGAACAAGACAGGACCTCTGCTCTCATTACCTCATAGCAGCTGTGGTTGCCTACATAAAACCATGTCAGCCAAAATTCTAACACAGAAGTTGGAGCAGCTTATGAGGCCCTATTTTTAAAATGCACTCGCACATAAACAAATATAAAAGAAAGCTTGAAGCAGAAATTATCAAATTGGACAACAAAAGAAAGACATACTGCACACTGCTTAAAAATTTCAAATGTGCTAACTATACAAATATATTAAAAATAAGACTATGGGAAAAGGCATCCAAGATAGTGCTGACTTAGAGAACTAGTGAGGTGGTCTGGTTACGTGACAATTGAGGCAGATAAAGAAAGGCACTTCATGGACAATTCATCAAAAGAACAGTTATTCTAACTGGCCATACACTTCAGAATAGGGCTTCAAAATATAGGAGCGAGGCTAACAGAACTTAAAGAGAAACATAAACCTACAATTACAGTCGGTGAGGCCAGAATTCCTCTATCAATTGACATAGCAAGCAAACAAAAAGTCAGGAAGAATCTCGAGTACTTGAACTACACAAACTGGCCCTCCCATTTGTGAAATACTAAACAACTACATACACTCTCTTCAAGTGAAGACAGTTTACCAAAAGGTATCATAATCCAAGGCACAAAAATAAAACTCTAACAGAATTTAATAGAATTCAAAACACACATCTGTTGTTTATCATAAGGGAAAAGTTATCAGTAGCAGAAAAGATCTTTAGAAAAATCTCACACTTGTATTAGCATTGTTGTATGAGACAGACACAGTGGCATAGCTGTAGCTGAGGCGGCAGGATGAAGCCTGGGGAAGCCACTGGGTCAAGACATAAATGGATTCAACTTAACATTTAAGGAAGAAATAGCGGGCTGGAGAGATGGCTCAGTGGTTAAGAGCACTGGCTGCTCTTCCAGAGGGCCTGAGTTCAATTCCCAGCAACCACATGGTGGCTCACAACCATCTGTAATGAGATCCGGTGTCCTCCTCTGGCGTGCTGGCATACATGGAGGCAGAATGTTGTATACATAATAAATAAATAAATCTTTAAAAAAAAAAAGGAAGAAATAGCAGGAACCCTACATGAACCTAGAAAATGCAAATGAATATTCTCCAGGTCACCCTGTGTGGTCAGGATTACTCAGATACCAAAACCAAACTGACTCAAGAAACCATAGATTAAAATGACTCAAAGGGGGTTGGAGTGGGCTCAGTGGCTAAGAACATGGACTACTCTTGCTCCCAGCTAAACTCTGCCCATAACTTACCAGAGAACCAGTCTGCCCTCCAGGCACAGACACACAAACATGAACAAAAATAATAAAAATAAATCTTAAAAAAGCTGCAAAAAATACTAAAAATCAAATCAGTTAGACTCAGCAAAGCAAATCCAAATCTATGAAAAGAATAATCCACCACAAATCCAGACTATCCCAGACATTCCAGATTGCTTTGGCATCTGAAAATCAATCACTGTAATCCACTCCATTAGCTAACTGAAACAGAAAAGGCATTTGATAAAATTCGCCATTCATTCTCAACAAAAATGTCAGCAAACAAGAAAAACAAGTAAAATTTCCTCAACCTAAAAAAAGAATCTACTGGCCAGGCATAGTGGCTCACACTGTAACCCAAGCACCCCAAGCAGAGGCTGGACTGGGTAAGAAGCACCCAAACCCCTAATAATCTGTGGAATTCCATCCCTGGATCTCACAAAAGGACAGAAGAATTGTCCTCTGACCTCCACACATATACTGTATAGATGCACATGCACACACACACACACTAAAAGATTTAAATTCACAATTAAATTTCTGGGAGGAAGGGTTTGAGACAGGGTCTCACTCTGTAGCACAGGCTAGCCTGAAAAATCACTATGTAGTCAACATTGACTACTAAACTCTTCTGACTCAAACCTGGTGGTGGTGGTGGTGCTCACCCTTAATCCCAGCACTCTGGAGGCAGAGGCAGGTGGATCTCTGAGTTCAAGGCCAGTCTGGTCTACAGAGTGAGAATTCCAAGACAGCCAGATATGTAGAGAAAACCTCTCTCAGAAAATTCAAACAAAAGCTTTTCTGACTCAGCCCCCAGAGTGCTGGGATCACATTCATAAACCACCTTACCCAGCTCTAAGGATAATGGAACAAGGACAAGGGTCGCCTGGGAAGAATGCAACAAGACCACCAAAGCTGGGTGATTCTGGTCTAGGCTGGCCTCAAGCGTGCACAAAAAAAAAAAAAAATAATAATTTTGCCATCAAGAGATAAATGTTGCTATCAACCAGTATGTGGGAGGCAGAAGCAGGAGGATGAGGAGTACAAGGCCATTCTTGGCCACGTAGGGTTTGAGGCCAGCTTTGGCAGCACTGAGAGCCAGGTGTGGTGGAATGTTATCTGTAGTTCCACCACCCAGGAGGCTGAAACAGAGAAACTGAGTTCAAAGGCAGCAAGTGCCACTAAATAAACAAGTAAATTTCTTGTTTTCCCCCCAAGGTAGTGTTTACTGAAAACAAGTAAATTTCAAAACAAAAACAAACCAATAACCAAACCCCATAAATCTGCTTACGATAAATCCTAAGAAGACACTTCTTGGGGCTGGGGAATTGCTCAGTGCAGTAGGGAACCTGCCATTCAAGCATGAGCACCCTTGTTCAGATCCCTGGGGCTTCCAGGTTCAGTAGGAGACCCCCTCTCTAGAAATAAGGTAGCAAGCAATAGAGGAAGACACTGATTTTTGTCTCTAGCCTCCATGTACACACATGCACAAATACACACATGTTCACAAACCACACACAGAATGCATCTGGCTTCCTCCTTCACACTATAGCTATCATATAAATCCTGCATTATCAGAATATTCTAGGTTCTTACTTCAGTCAACTCTTAACACAGAATGACCATTACATTCTTTCTTAAATTTCTCCCTTTTATTTATATATAATTTCTTCAGCATTAAAAAAGTAAAATAAGCTGGGCAGTGGTAGCACATGCCTTTAATCCCAGCACTTGCAGAACAGAGGCAGGTGGATCTCTGTGAGTTCGAGGCCAGCCTGGTCTACAGAGCTGGTTCAGGAGAACGAAGACTACACAGAGAAACCCTGTCTTAAAAAAAACCAATCAACAAATAATAAAATAAAGCAACAAAAAACAGGATAGAATAAATCACAAAGCAGTGTTCTGGATCTACAAAGCTGTATCCAACTGAGGGCTACAACCTATAAGGAAGATTTTACCTTCATTATAGGGCACTGGGTTCCCAATTTTTACTCCAACTGCTCCTGCTGATTTCACAACTTCCACATCCATCAAAATAACTACTCTCCTACAAAGACAAACAGACACAAGTTAGAAAAAAGAACTCTGTAGCTTTGAGAAGAACTAAACTTTAATGATTGTCTGGCTAAACTGTGTCTTTTATCAATCTTTTCTCACTCTTGAATAACTTGAGAAGTGTTAATTCCTATGTAAATACTTCATTCACTAGTTACCCACACCATCAGTTTTTTTTTTGAATGACTATATGGTATTTATTTCTTATCTAGTTCCTTAATTAAAACAGCACACCTTTCTATGTGCCATTATCTTCACGGAGACACTGATATAAGAATTCAGATTATTAAATACAAAATCCCACAGCACAAAAAGATGACCTGTTTTCAGAACCTTTACCTTTTCCCAGAGCGAGCATGAGGGCCTGAGTTTGACCCTGACACCCATGTAAACAGTCAGAGAAGCCGGGCGGCAGTGGCGCAGCCTTTAATCCCAGCACTCGGGAGGCAGAGGCAGGCAGATCTCTGTGAGTTCGAGTACAGCCTGGTCTACAAGTGCTTCGTCCAAGACAGGCTCCAAAGCTACAGAGAAACCCTGGGGGGTTGGGAGGGGACAAACAAACAAACAAACAAAAAACCAGTCAGATGTGGTAGCACGTGCTTATAGTTCCAGTGCTGGGCAGTCAGCCTAGCATAACCAGCAAGTTCTAGGTTAGTGTAGATGATACCTAAGGAACGATACCTCTGCTTCCACAGGTACACGCACAAGTACTTACGCACATGCATGAACACACACACACACACACACACACACACACACACACACACACACACACACACACACACACCCCGCACTTCTTTTTAAAGTGCTCATATGGCTTTATGGTCTGGCTCTGCTATGCTACCAGCCTCCAGCTAATCTCGTCTCAGCAATTCAAGTGTGCTGTCCTCTAGCCCAGCTATTTTCTTTCGGTTCCTGGCAGAAGCTATGCCTCCTCCTGCCACAAAGCCTACACACGGTCCTCCAACTGCAATTTTTTTTCTCATTCTGCTTCATCTAATATGCACTTTTTAGTTCTTATCTCAAACTTGGAACTGAACCAGGGACTTATTCATGCTAAGAGAATGGTCTACCACAGAGCTATGCCCCTCCAACCTCTATCTCAAATATCATTTCAAAAGATATTTTCTTGGTTTCTCATTTAGATCAGGTTTCTTTGTCCGACTACAGCCATGGTTTCATTTCTTCAGAACATTACTTTTAGTTTTAAATTAATTAGTTATTGCTTGCTTTCTACTAGACTGCACTTTTAATAAATGCAGATAGCCAGCTACAGTGCTTAATTAAGCAACAGCCCAAAGATGTCACTTAATACCTACTGTGACAAGATGTCATGATGTCATCTGCAGATTAAAAGAACTACCTACAGAAATTCAGTTCAGTAGGTAAAGTGCTTAAGCAATACTGAGTGTGGGCACTGGAGTTCAGATGCCCAGAAACCCAAATAAATACCAGGTGGATATGGTAATCCTCCTGTAATTCCATTTTACAGAGGGGGAATCCCCAGCACAAGCTGGTTAGCAAGACAAGCCATACTGGAGAGCTCTGGGCTTGACTGAGACCCTGCCTCCATGAATAACGCAGAAGTGAAAAACTGGTTAAGGATGATGACTCCCAAGCCTTGGATTTGCATGTTCATGTACAAACATTAACGTGCGCGCACACACATGCACATCACATGTACACACACATGAAACCTGAGAAAAGAAAAAAAGAACTGCAACAGAAAAATGGAATTTGAAGGTAATTAACCACAGGCGGGGAGGATGACAGAAAAGATGGAGGATGGTGAACTGAATGAAAGCCAGGCTAGCAGCAATAAAAAAAAGGGGGGGGGGCAGGTAAATCTGAGCAAGGTGAAGCAATAACCACACTTTACTGCTTGGATGGTCTGGCCGCTGAAGGCTGAACTTTACATATGATTCAGTATGTGCTACCTTTATCAAGCCCTCCAGGGTTATGGCACTTTAACAAAACAAGCCTGAAAAAATGATCTGCTATGAACTGGATATAGATGATCTGTTAAAGCTACCCACTAAGTCAAATGTGGCGTTGCATGCTTACAATTTTAGCACTTGGGATCAGGAGTTCAAGGATTACCTCGGATGCACAGTGAGTTAGAAGCCAGCCTGCGCTACATAATATCATGCTTCAGAAACCAAAAACAAGACAAAACTAAATAAAAAAGAAACATTAAAGAAAAAACTATCTAGGGCTGGAGAGACGGCTCATCAGTTAAAGTGTACACTGTTCTTGCTGAGAACCAGGGTTTGGTCCCGAGTGCCAGCATCTAGGGCTGGAGAGATGGCTCATCAATTAAAGTGTACACTGTTCTTGCTGAGAACCAGGGTTGGGTTCCGAGTGCCAGCATCTAGCAGCTCACAACTGCCTTTAACCCCAGCTCCTGGGCATGATGTCTCTGGTTTCCGAAGGTACTTCCCCAACATATCACATGTATGCATAACCAAAGACACACACACACACATAATTAAATAATTTTTTAAAAATTTTATCTTGGGCTGGGAGAATGGTTCAGTAAGTAAAAGCACTGGCTGCTCTTCCAGAGGACCTGTGTTTGAGTCTGAACTCCTACATGGTAGCTCACAACAACCATCTCTAACTCCAGATCCAGAATATCTGACACCTTCTTTCGCCCTCTGTAGACACCAGACACATACGTGGTACATACACATGCAGGTAAAACATTCATAAACACAAAATTAAATTTTAAAAATTCTAAAATTATAACAAAATATTAAAAATGTATTCCATCTTATAACACATATATACATTAAATGAAATAAAGCAAGATAAATACAACTGCATAGTCTAATAATACACCAAACCCACTTTACAGAGAACATAGGTAACCTTTACAGGGATACCACGAGCAAAATACAGACTATGGGAAACTGTAAGGATTAGAGACGAATGACCTGGTATCATAGAAATAAACGGGGAAAAAGACAAAGGAGGAACATACGGGTGTTAGAAGGTCTCCAGAGCATCAACCTACTGCTATGTTAATTTACTTTGGCTCCTGATTCAAATATGAATATATACACAAATGTATACAGACACATACACATATAAGCATTTATAAATTCATATATATGAGTAGTTGGAACATGAACACTGCTGGATACACCTGCTTTTCATTTTTGTGTGCATGGATGTGTGCATGCTTATGTATGCATACATATGCATGTGGGTACATGTGTTGCACATGTATGTGCACAAGCCAGAGATCAAGACACCAGTAAGTTGAGTGCCTTTTTGTCCTCGAGACAGGGTTTCTCAGTAGGTCTGGATCCTGTCATGAAACTTGCTTTGTAGGACAGGCTGGCCTCAAACTCACAGAGATCCGCCTGCCTCTGCCTCCTTAGTGCTAGGATTAAAGGCGAGCGCCACCACCACCTGGTGTGGGATGTCTTCTATTACTCTCCACACTTTATTCATTTGCTCATTAGAGACAAGTCTCTCTAAGTAGTCCTGGCTGTCCTGGAATTCATTCTGTAGACCAGGCTGTCTTTGAACTCAGAAAACTTCCTGCCTCTGTCTCCCAAGGCTGGGCTTAAAGGCGTGTTCCATTATGCCCAGCTTTTTATATTTATTTACTTATTATGAGTGTGTCTGCATGCACACACTTGTGCTTTGCTACACAAGTGGAGGTCTAAGAAGTTTCAGGAGTTGGTTGTGCAATGTGGGTTCCGGGGGATCAAACTCAGGTCTCAGGCCTGGTCACAAGTGCCTTTACCTGCTAAACCATCTCACCATGCCCTCCACCTTAATTAATTTTTTATTTTTATCTTCTAGTTTTCTAAGACAGAGTGTCACTATGTAGCTATGGTTGTTCTTGATTTGATGCATGGACCAGGCTGGCCTTGAATTTAGAGATCTGCCTGCCTCTGCCTCTGGAGGCAGCCTTCCCTCTTTTTTTTTTTTGTTTGTTTTGCTACAGTATCTCTGAGCCCAGAGCTCACCAACTGGGCAGACTTGCTGCCAGTATGCTCTGAGGATCCACCTTCCTCCCGTCTCCAGCACCAGGGCCAGAGTAGTGTCACCATGCCTAGCTTTTTATATGGGTGGTGGGGATCCCAACATCGTGCTTGTGAGGCAAGCACCTTAATGAATTGTCTCCTCAACTCCAGTACTTATTTTTCAAAACTAGTTCATCATTTAAATAAAAATGCTAAAATGTCTACCTGTGAAATAACGTATCTGATACTTCAAAATTATCTAGAGTATATGTGGAAAAAAACAGGGACAGAGCAGGATCTGAGGTCAAGTGATAATCTAAGTGAGTGCTACGGGGGACTCAATTCCACTGTGTGCTCTGTATACTTTTATAAATGTTCAAAATCATGTAAAATATAAAACTGATTTGAGAAAAAAGAAACGAAACTAAGAGGATTATTTTTTAGAGGCAGGATTTATTATGTAACGATGAAAGAACAGTTCAATATTAATCGGTTAAAATAATTCATACTATTAAAGGATTAAAAATAATATGATTATATCAAGCTGTTGTAAAAGCTTTTCAAAAAATTCAAGAGCCATTCCTGCAAAACCCCAAGAAATATAAGGACCTGCAGTAAGTCCTGAACATGATAAAGTATATGCACTTTACAAGATAAGTGATGCTAAGCACTGAAACCAAAGGCAGTTCCATTACTATCCAGCTAGAGAGGGTACCTGCTGCTACACTGTCAACATGGTTTTAATGGTGCTAACTGATTCAGAACCATTAAAAACAAAGAGATAGGCCTGGTGAGAAGGCTCAGTGGCTCAGTGGGTGTAAGTAAGCACTTGACGCACAAGCCTCATACCTGCATTTGATCTCTGGTAGCCATAGTGAAGGAGAGAACCAGCTCCTAAAAGGTGTCCTCTGACTTTCACACATGCACAGCACACATGTCCTCTTCCAATAATAAAACACTCAATTATGTCATAGCATATGTGTCCCTACATACATGTGCCCTGCACAAATAATATACAAATGTAAAGAAAAAACTCAAAAAGAAACGAAGGACAAATAAATAATAAAGAGATAATTGTCTAAAAAATTCAAGGCTTTCAATGGTAAGATATCATATTCTTGGATGAAAAGACCTAATGTCAAAATATATCAATTTAATGCAATTATGCGCATTCAAACAAGACCACTGCTTGGTTTATGATATAACTCTTAAAATTCATATGGAAGAAAAAAACATGAAAACTGCCAACCAAAAGTCACTAAAATATCTACAGATGGTATTTTCACAGCACGTAATTACAACGACAGTAAAAGATGTGCAGATTATCCATTCCGGCCTGCTGGAGAGATGGTAGATGGGTAGAGTAGTTTGGAAAAGTAGCCTAGTAAAAGTCAGCATTTCAACTAGCAACTTCTCCCCTAGATATTCACCCGTGTCCATGTCACCAGGACACCACTCCCAGGAGAATCTGTACATGGATCAAGGTAGTAGCTGCATTTAATTAACACACATCCTCTCGTACGCTTTAAACATCTCTAGATTATCTATGATACCCAACATGATGCAAATAATGCTATATTGTATTATTTGGTGCCTAATACGAATATGGCTGTATATGTTCATACAATATTTCCCCTGAATACTTCTGATCAGTAGGATACACGGACTGAGAATCCACAGGAAAAGGGCCAATCATATAAAAACGTGTACACTAATCTTCAGCGCATTATTTAAAATGCACGCAGACAGAAACAAACAAACAGCCCAGAAACTGAAAAACAAGATAAGCAAAATGTGCTGGGCCTAGAGGCCCAGGTCTGTAATCTCAACTAACTGGAAGGTTAAGGCAGGAGGATCTCAAGTTCAAGAACAGCCTAGGCAACTTAGCAAGACACTGTCTCAAAATAAAAAATAAAGAGGGTGGGCTGGAGAATGGCTCAGAGGTTAAGAGCACTGACTGCTCTTCCAGAGGTCCTAAGTTCAATGCCCAGCAACCAAATGGTGGCTCACAGCCATCTATAATGAGATCTGGTGCCCTCTTCTGGCATGCAAGCACACATGGAAGGAATGTTGTATACATAATAAATAAATAAATCTTAAAAAAAATTAAAAAAAAATAAAGAGGGCTGGGAATGTAGTATGTAGCTCAGTGGCAGAGCTGTTGCCTAGCGTGCATGCTAACCCCAGTACCACCAAAAAAAAAAAAGAGAGAGAGAGAAAGATAAGCAAAATGTGATCTGTCTATCCAACAGAATATTACAGCCACAAAGAGGAATGAAGTAGTAACACGTCCTAGACCTGAAAATACTAAATAAAGCAATGTCAAAAAGGACCAGGTATCTCATGACTCCATTTACATGAAATGTCCAGAGTCAACAAATCTATAGGCACAAAAAGATCAGTGGCTCTCTGGGATTCAGAGATCTGGAATTAGTAGCTAAAGGGTATAGAGTTTCTTTGTGGGAGTAAAAAAAATGTTCTAAAATTAATTGTGATAATGACTGTTTAACACTGTGAAGTGTTCCAAATAATTTCAGACTTTCAAAAGCTGTCAGAGACACATGAACACACGATCAGATCAGGGGGAAAAGTGACAAATTCAGAATAGATACCAGTCTCTTTACATCTGTGTTTGCCACCAACTATCAATTTTCCATACAGTTATCACAGTTCACTTTTGTGTTTTCAGGTCTCATTTTATTTGTGGCTTCTGGTAGAATCTCATAGCAGTCCAGGCTGGCTGCAAACTCACTATAGCTGAGGAGGACTTTGAGCTTCTTCTAATCCTCCTGCTTCCACTTCCCAAGTGGTGGGATTACAGGGGTGTGCACTAGTCTATGTGGTCTCAGGCATGCTAGGCAAGCACAGTACCGACTGAACCACATCCCCAGCCCTATCAGAGGAACTTCTGCAAACCTTCTGAGATTACAACACAGTGGAAAACACAACACTGCTGGACTGCTTGTCTACCATGTGTAGGCCCTCAGTTAAATGTCCAGCATCGGTGGAAAAGAAGTTAAAAACTTTCACAACTCAGGGTTGATTATGTAGTTTTCTATACAAAGCCCAGTGTTCAATCCCCAGCACCATGGAAGTCTACCTGGGCTATGTGAGATGAGACCCTTTCTCATTAAATAAAATAAAATAAAAAATTTAAAACACCTGCTCAAAACCCTCTGGCCTCCCATCACACTCAGAATAAAACATTC
The DNA here is from genome assembly GCA_004026605.1 of Ondatra zibethicus. Classification (NCBI taxonomy): domain Eukaryota; kingdom Metazoa; phylum Chordata; class Mammalia; order Rodentia; family Cricetidae; genus Ondatra; species Ondatra zibethicus. The sequence continues at coordinate 61,922 of PVIU01001927.1, read as the reverse complement.
TCACTGGCCCTCTATGTGCTGCCCATTTGGAAAAGAAACTAAGTTAGATTCCTGACTCATGTCATATGTAAAAATAAACCTCATCTGATGTACTAAAATATGGTAAAATATTTGGTCAGATGCTGGGCAGTGATGACACATGCCTCTAATCCCAGCACTGGGGAAGCAGAGGCAGACAGATCTTTGTGAGTTCAAGGCTAGCCTGGTCTACAAAATCAGTTCTAAGACAGCCAGAGCTTTTCACAAAGAAACCCTGTCTCGAAAGACACCTTCCCTCGCCCCGTGGAAAAGAAAAGAATTTGATCAGAAAGCTTCTTCAGCATTATGATCCAGAGGTCATAATGGGAAAAATGCAAATACAGATTTTTTAAAAAAAAAAAATGTCCTCAATTCTACACCACAAATACCATATACAAATAGACCAAGGCAGAATGGAAAAACATAAAACAGACAACAGGTTTACTATTTCTGTAAATAAAAATAAAAAAAAAAAACTAAAGGACAAAGTATTAAGTTAAGAGCACTGGCTACTCTTCCTGAGGATTCAGGTCCGATTCCCAACACCCATATAATGGCTCATAACCATCTAAAACTCCAGAGGATGCAACCAGTGTCTTCTGGAGCCCATGGACACCAGGCACACATGGTACAAAGATATACATGCAGCAGACAAAACCCCCATACACATAAAATCTTTAAAAATAGATACATCTCAAAAAACATTTTTAAAGGACAAAGTAGCGGCTGGTGAGACAGCTCAGTGAGTCACAGTATTTATTGTGCAAGCATAAGGTCTTGAGTTCGGATCCTCAAAGTTAAGACTGGTGGTTCCTGTAAAGTCTAGAAGGGTCAGAGATCACCAAGCTAGCCAAAAAACAAAACAAAACAAAACAAAAGAACAATCATCTCCGGGGTCAGTGAGAGACTCTCAAGGGAATAAGAGTCACTGAGGAAGACATCGGGGTTCTAAGAGTATGTAAAGGAGTGTACACCACCCACACGTGTGTGCGCACACATTTCTTTTTAATTTACAAACATTAAAACAGGCTGGTAATAGGCTCAGTTGGTAAAGACCTGCTGCATAAACCTGGTGACAAGAATTCAATCCCCAGAAAACTGGAAGGAGAGAATCAACCTCTTCATGTACACCATAACAAGTGAACATGCACGTGCACATACACACACACGTGCACACACACACAGATTAATAAAGTAAAACCAAAACTTCAAATATTTAAAATAAAAATTTAAAAGACAAAGTACATAAGCCAAATACAGAAAAAAAAAGCTACAGTCAATAAACATTTGTGTAAATGAAAACAAAGACAACTATTTAAAAGAATTAAGCTGGGTTTGGTGGTTCAGTTTCTAATCTCAGAATTTAGGAAGTTGAGGCAGCCTAGGCTACCTACATACTAAGGCTGAGGCCTTAAAGATGTAGCAAAAATTTGTCTCAAAATAAATAGGGGACCGGAGAGATGGCTCAGTGACTAAGAGGACTAGCTGCTCTTCCAGAGAACCCAGGTTCAATTTCCAGTACCCACATGGCAGCTCACAACCATCTGTAACTCCAAGGGACCCTCTGGCTTCCACAGGCACTAGGCACACATGTTGCACAGATACACACACACACACACACACACACACACACACACACACACACACACACACACACACACACACACACACAGAGGCAAAAGATCCATTCACATAAAATAAGTTAAAAATAAGTAAGAGGGGGGCTGGAGAGATGGCTCAGTGGTTAAGAGCACCGCCTGCTCTTCCAAAGGTCCTGAGTTCAATTCCCAGCAACCACATGGTGGCTCACAACCATCTGTAATAGATCTGGTGCCCTCTTCTGGCCTGCAAGCATAAATGTAGGCAGAATACTGTATACATAATAAATAAACAAATCTTAAAAAAAAATAAGTGGGGCTGGAGAGATGGCTCAGTGGTTAAGAGCACTGCCTGCTCTTCCAAAGGTCCTGAGTTCAATTCCCGGCAACCACATGGTGGCTCACAACCATCTGTAATGAGGTTTGGCGCCCTCTTCTGGCCTGTAGACATACTACTGACAGAATATTGTATACATAATAAGTAAATATTTTTAAAAAAAAGAGGAACCAGGCAGTAGTGACGCATGCCTTTATTTATTTATTTTTTTAAATATTTATTTATTATGTATACAATATTCTGTCTGTGTGAAGGCCTGCAGGCCAGAAGAGGGCACCAGACCCCATTATAGATGGTTGTGAGCCACCATGTGGTTGCTGGGAATTGAACTCAGGAACTTTGGAAGAGCAGGCAATGCTCTTAACCTCTGAGCCATCTCTCCAGCCCCTGACGCATGCCTTTAATCCCAGCACTTAGGAGGCAGAGGTGGATCTCTCTGAATTTGAGGCCAGCCTGGTCTATAAAAAAGCAAGTTCTAGGACAGCCTGGGCTGGGCTGTTACACAGAAAAACCCTGTCTTGAAACCACTCCCACTCCAGAAAAAAAAAAGGAGAGATAAAGGCGAGAAACAGATAAATTCACACACACACATACACACAGGCCCTCAGCAGAAGTATGAAATGGACACGCCATTTGCCATGCTTCAGTGTGAGCCAGGGCGGAGCCGTGAGCAGAACTGCACTCAGTAGAGAAAAACTGCAGTGTCTCTCGGGCAAGGACTGTAGTCGATCCCAGAAAAGCTCTCCACCCTCTCCCTCAACCATGTCCTAGAAGTCAGAAGCACTGCTTGTAGAACTCAAGACAGCCCAGAGCAAAGATAACAGACCCCAGGCAGGCAGGCTGGCAGAACAAATACGAAGTCTGGGAGAACTGTCCAGAACTGTTCACATTAAGCATGTAGAAAAGAAGAAATGACACAGCAACAGTTCAACACACAATGTATAAAATGAAAGGAACAAGGCACACGAGAAACAAAGAGCCTGGCAAACAAGAAAGCCTAAGCCGAGAGTGAGACTTCCCAGAAGGGAATCGTAAAATAGACTGAATTCATTAAAATAAGAGCCAAAGATAAACCAAAATAGATCAAAAAAACTAAAAAACAGGATGAAGTAACATTACACTTTGACAGTTGATATTGTCAACCTGACAGAATAGAACCACAGCAGGCAAATCTCTGGGTATGCCTCTGAAAGGGTCTTCAGATTAGATTAACCGAGGTGAGAAGACCCACCGTAACTGGGGTGACACCATTCTATGGACTGAGGTCCCAAACTGAATAAAAAGACTCTAGATGCCATGATGGACTGTACTCTCAAACTGTGAACCAAAAGACCCCTTCTCTAAGCTGATTTTTATCAGGTATTTTTGTCATACCAATGAGAAAGGTTAATATAACATTCAATACTTAAAATATAAACAAACTTTATTTGCATGTTTGAGATTCTGAAGATCATGGGCCAGTTATACGTAACACAAGGTCTGTTAGCTAAGGGTGATGGTTTGTATCTGTAATCCCAACTGCTGTGGAAGCAGTAAAAGCACCGCAAATTAAAGGCCAGTCAAGGCAGTGGATAAGAGACCACCTCAAAATTGAGAGAAACAAGCCGGGCGGTGGTGGCGTACAACTTTAATCCCAACACTCAGGAGGCAGAGGCGAGATGGGTAAATTTCTATGAATTCAAGGCCAGCCTGGTCTATACAGTGAGTTCCAGGACAGCCAAGACTACACAGAGAAATCCTGTCTCAAAAAACAAAACAAAACAAACAAACAAAAAAAAACCAGCTGGTACAAACGGAACCACCATAAGGGAGGGCGTGTGAAGTATACCTCCTGGGGATATGTATCTACCGCAGTATTCCACTGCACCAAGAAGCCACACTGAGTTCACAAAAGAAACTGTAGAGGCCAGAGGTCAACTTCAGGTGTCAATCAATACTCAGGAGCCATTCACCTTGATTTTTCCTGTGTTTTGAAACATGTAGCCCAGGCTGGCCTAGAATTTGCTATATATGAAGATGACCTTAATTTTCATTCAGATCCTCGTGATTACCCCAGATACTGGGATTACAAGCATACACCACTAGACCTGGTTTATATGGTGCTACCAACCAAACCCAGGGCAGTGTGAATGCTAGGCAAACACCACCAAATGAGTTACATTCCCAATGCCCATCTTTTTTCTTTTAAACCTTAGGTATTTATTGTTTGCACGTGTGCATGCATGCACACCATTCAGAGGATAGCTTCTAGAGAGACCATTCTCTCCTGCTACCATGAGGGTCATGGGACTGAACAAGGGCTTCAGGCCTCATCAGTTACCCACCTTTATCTATCAATCCACCCACCCACCCACCTATCTATCTACTTAAGTATTGGTTTTTTGAGACAGGGTTTCTCTGTGTAAAGTCCTGGCTGTCCTAGAACTCACTGAGATCTGCCTGCCTCTGCCTCCCAAGTGCTGGGATTAAAGGTGTGCAACATCACTGCCCAGCATATCTTATTTTTTGAGACAGTCTCTCACTAAGACCTGGGGCTTCCCAGTTAGACTAGGCTGGCAAGGAGGGGAACACCAATGACTCATCTACCTCCTTTGCCTACCCCCCCCCCGACCAGGGACCCAAATACCTCCTCTTCTTACCCACCCCCAACAACTCGTGCCACTGGACCTGATTTCTTAGAAAAAACTCAGATTCTCACGCTTGCCTAGCAAGCAATTTATCAATGGGGTGTTGTTATCTCTCCAGCCCACTAAAGATGAGAGTTTTAACATCCACAAAATTTCCCTGCAAGAACTGCTAAAAGACGCTTGCAAAAAACTTTAAGAAAATGGAAACTGCCAAGTGTAGGAGCACATGACTTTAATTAATGCTCAGGAGACAGAGGCAAGCAGATCTCTGTGAGTTATGGACAGGGCTACATAGTTCTGGAAAGAAAGAAAAGAAGAAAAGGGAGGGACTGAGGGAAAAAAACAGACAAACAAGACAAGGTAAACTAGAAACAACCTACAGGTAACCTGAATAAATAATGACCATAAAGAATGAGGTCAGGGCTAGGATCTAGCTCAGTAGAACACTGACTGCCTAGAGGCATGAGGTCCTTCCTGGCTATGCACAGCTCTGTAAAAACAAAACAAAAAACACAGAGATCACTTTATGACCTGATTTATGCTGGGAGGTGGTGGCAAATGCCTTTAATCCCAGCACTCGAAGGCAGAGGCAGATGGATCTCTGTGAGTTTGAGAGAGAGAGAGAGAGACCTGCTTTATTTTGGGAGGGTAATAATAAAATTGATCTATTTGGAAATATCTGTCGACTCAAATACAAATTTAAAAAGTTAAGAATCACCATATAAACAAGAGACTATCAGTTCACGACAGAGACAAAAAAAAGCAAAGCAAAACCACAGTAATACACATACACTAGCGTACTCAAAAGATGCAGGAGTAGAGATGGCTCATGGCTAAGAGTACTTGCTGTTCTTGCAGAGAAACCAACATCCACAAGGCTGTTTCACAACCAAGCCTTTAATTCCAGCACTCAGGAGGAACAGACAGGCAGATTTCTGTGAGTTAGAGGCCAACCTGGTCTATATAAGCTAGCCAAGGCTAAATAGTGAAACCTTGCCTCAAAGATAGATAGACAGAATAAGATTTTTTAAAATTAACACTAACTATAAACTTACCAATCAAATCTTAAATTGAATTTTTAAAAGATATCCAAAATCGACAACAGAAAGGATAAATGTTAAAATTAGAATACATACATAGCCAGTTAATATGAACTGAAAAAAAGTGTTTCAAAATATACAGAGAATGAAGCTGGAGAGATGGCTCAGTGGTTAAGAACACTGACTGCTCTTCCAGAGGATCCTGGTTTAATACCAGCACCCACATGGCAGCTTACAACTGTCTAACTGTAGTCCCATGGGATCCAGTACCTTCTTCTAGTATGCAGGTATACACGTAGACAAAAGACCCACATATATAAAATAAACAAATCTTAAATTACACACACATACATGTAATATAACATATATTGACATAACTTCATCAACACTGGAATGCTTATTATATTTGATTGTGTTTTGGTTGCAGCCTATCACTGAAAATAAAAATGAGAAAAAAGTACATAAACCTCTCCCTAAAATATTTTTTTTTAATTAAGTCATTGTTTTAGTGAGGAGAGTAACAGTTCTGCTCGCGCTGCATTTCTAGCATGTAGCATCCTGCAAGTACTCAGCCAAATTCTACACTGGCTCAACAAAAGACTCAAGATCACAAAAAAGGAGCCAGACTGCATAATTAAATGCTTCTTTTGTTGTAGTAAGTAGTAAGTGACCTCTTCATTCAACGATATTAACAATAATGCTGAAGAAACCAGAAATAAGTAAAACTGTGCATTCTACTCTTTCCTCTGGGATTTCCAGTTTGTTTCTTCTGCCATTTCACCCTTGATGCCACAGCTGAGTCACCGAGCTCAGCTGAAGCTCTTCGCTGCCTTGTTAAAACGCCTCCCTGAACTTTTGCACTTGGCACCTTCCCTGTCCAAAAGTTAGTTCCCGAGCTACAGTGAAACAAGTGGAGAACAAAGCACATACCTTCCATCTTTCAGGGTGTTAACAATGAATCTGTTGACCTGGCAGATACAGTTGCTGGCCAGCTCTTCCCTCTCAACAAGAGGGTTCAGCTGTGTGGCCAACATGAATGCTGTAAAGCAAAGAGAGAACTTCAGCCCCCAAACTCTTCCAGTCTTAATCTGAGAAGTGATCACAGGGAAAATCATTACACAAAGCTGTTTAAAACCCCTCAGCCTGCACGAAGTGTAGATCTGCCCCGTGTTAAAAATCATTGGCTGGTCCTATATGTTATCTAATTCTCAATGACACCAGATCATTTTTACCGTCATCCAGTTTCTTGGGGAAAATGAAGGCAATCTTTTCTAGGTCTTTAATGCCTGACTAGAGACAACAGGCAAACATTCTAGAAGCCACCCCCCGCCCTCAATCTTCTTTTTACAGCTTCTAAGATAGAAATAAACTCCTGAAAAAGTAAGTACAGGATGGCTCACCCATCACACTCACAAAATGTCAATACTAGCCTCAGGGAAATTAATCAAAGAAAACATACAACACCAGTTAGAGAAAATTAATTAAGCTGAATGGCAGCTTTCCACTACATCCAGTCTATTGTCAGACCAACTCTCTGCCAGCACCAACTCTCCCTGAACAAAGACCACGGCCAACATGGACTTCAGGTGCTCAAAACACTGCAATCAAAAGGTACGGTATGCTGCTGTATTAAAGTATTCCCAGAGCCTAGATTTATTCATCATACTCACAGGAGAGCGTGTTCAATCCATCACTCATAAGGAGTCGATACCGGGGTGGACTATTCCCTGTAGTAATGGGACGGATGTTCTAGAAAAGTTGATAGAAAAGTTGATTCATTAACCAGGCTGTCTGCCTAATCCCTAAGGGTAAGTAAACCTAAGTGGCAGAAGAGAGAATCTGCCGTTAAAACAAGATGAACTGCTTGCCCATCCTCCTGACACCTAAACACAAATAAAAGAAAATTGGATTGATGGTTTTTCCCACCAAACTCTCTCCACTAACATTATTAAAAACAAAATAAACCAAACTATCAATAATTGTGTGTTCTCTCTCCTGTATCTCAAAATTATGTATAACATGGCACCTAACACACACAAGGAACTGTTTAGGGAACATGCAGAAAATGCAAAGTAAAATTAAAAATGGAAAGAAAACAATTTCCCTAAAGCAACTCACAGCTGGTGTAGACAGAAGCAGATAGGATAGCACCTAGCACCATGTGGACAGAATGACTAGGGCAGAGCAGACACTGACCTGGCCTGAAGGGAGTAGGGGCAGCTTCTGAACGAAGCTGACTAAGCAAACAGAGCCCAGGAGGGGTGACTATCTTCACCTACTGTTTCAAAATCTGCAGGAAATGGAGCTGGAGAGATCGTTCAGTGGTTAAGGGCACTGGCTGCCCTTCCAGAGGACCCGAGTTCAATTCCCCACACCCACAGAGCAGCTCACAGCTATGTGTTGTAGTTAAATCCCAGCACTAGAGAGGAATATAAAACAGGAGAGGATTCCTGGAGGCAGGATTGCCATTTTCGGATTGAAGTAGAGATAAGAGCCAGTGGCTGGCTGCTTTGCTTTTCTGGTCTTCAAGTTGAACCCCAATATCTGTCTCTGGGTTTTTATTAATTCTGCTACATCCTGTAACTCCAGTTCCAGGGAATCTGACACTCTCATATGGACATACATGAAGGTAAAAACACAAATGCACATGAAATAAAATAAATAATTTAGGCTGGGTGGTGGTGGCACGTGAGTTTAATCCCAGTACTTGGGAGGCAGAAAAGGTGGAGCTCAATGAGTTCAAGGCCAGCCTGGTCTACAAAGCAAGTTCTAGGACAGTCAGGACTTTACACAGAGAAACCCTGTCTTGAAAAACCAATAAATAAATAATTTTAAAAAAATCTGAAGGAATGATCCTGGAGTCTCTCTTCTGATATTTGAAATCCACATTATATTTTAGAATCTTAAATGATGGATCAATTAATTAAAAGAAATTTAAGTGGTAAAGCTCATCAAAAAATATAAGTATCTATTTGTGTGTGTGGGTGTGTGTATGAGAGAGAATGAGTATAAGTGAATTCTGGGAATGGAGCAGAAAAAGTGCATGTGTGTGTATATGTACGTGCACATGCGCGTGTAAGTGTTCCTTCTGGGAAGTAGACAAAACTGTATGTCTTTCATCAAATGCAATTTCTAATTACATATCAGAGCCAAGACATTTCTGCCCTGCTTCAAACACATGTAGGTACTTACAATGACTTGAAGGACGGGCTTTATGGATGTATCTCCCTGTTGCATTATGGTCTGAAAAAGAAAAAAACAGATTCTTATAAAAAGTTGAAAAACAGCTTTATTTATGTATTTATTTTGGACAGTTAGCTATTTAGAATAAACTAGAGATACTATCATCATAAGAGCTTGCCCCACAAGGGCCATCATGATGGCTCAGTGGGCAAAAGTGCGGCTGCACACGTCTGAGAACCTGAGTTTGAACCCAGGAACTGGGAAGGAAACAACAAACTCTTGAAAGTTGTCTTCTGATCTCCATGTGCTCTGTCATGTGTGCAAACATGTCACACTAACAATAAGAGAAAGCCAAACTAAATTTAAAAGAACCTGTCAGATTCAACGCAATGCCCATCAAAATCCCAACAAAATTCTTCAAAAACCTTGAAAGAACAGTACTCAACTTCATTTGGAAAAGCAAAAAACCCAGGATAGCCAAAACAATCCTGGGCAACAAAAGAACTTGTGGAGGCATCACAATCCCTGACTTCAAACTCTACTACAGAGCTACAGTACTGAAAACAGCCTGGTAATGGCATAAGAACAGACAGGAGGACCAATGGAACCAAATAGAGACCCAGATATCAATCTACACATCTTCGAACACCTGATATTTGATAAAGAAGCAAAAAATATCAAATGGAAAAGAGAAAGCATATTCAACAAGTGGTGCTGGATATCAACATGTAGAAAAATGAAAATAGACCCATATCTATCACATGCACAAAACTCAAGTCCAAATGGATCAAAGACCTCAACATAAAGCCAGTCACACTGAGCCTTATAGAAGAGAAAGTGGGAAGTACACTTAAACGCATTGGCACAGGGAAACACTTCCTAAATAGAACCCCAGCAGCACAGACACTGAGAGAAACAATTAATAAATGGGACCTCCTGAAACTGAAAAGCTTCTGTAAAACAAAGGACATGGTCAACAAGACAAAATGACAGCCTACAGAATGGGAAAAGATCTTCACTAACCCCACATCAGACAGTGGTCTGATCTCCAAAATATACAAAGAACTCAAGAAATTGGACACCAAAAGAACACATAATCCAATAAAAAAAAATGGAGTACAGACCTAAACAGAGAACTCTCAACAGAGAAATCTAAAATGGCTGAAAGACACTTAAGGACATGTTCAACATCCTTAGTCATCAGAGAAACGCAAATCAAAACAACTCTGAGATTCCATCTTACACCTGTAAGAATGGCCAAGATCAAAAACACTGATGACAACTTATGCTGGAGAGGTTGTGGGGAAAAGGGAACACTTCTGCATTGCTGGTGGGAATGCAAGCTGGTACAACCCCTTTGGATGTCAGTGTGGCGATTTCTCAGAAAATTAGGAAAC
>PVIU01001927.1:0-51622 GCA_004026605.1 Ondatra zibethicus | reverse complement strand
ACCTAAATGCCCCTCGACTGAAGAATGGATAAGGAAAATGTGGTACATTTACACAATGGAGTACTACACAGCAGAAAAAAATAACGACAGCTTGAATTTTGCAGGAAAATGGATGGAACTAGAAAGCATTATTTTGAGTGAGGTAACCCAGACACAGAAAGACAATTATCACATGTACTCACTCACAGGTGGTTTTTAAACATAAAGCAAAGAAAGCCAGCCTACAAACCACAATCCCAGAGAACTTAGACAACAATGAGGACACTAAGAGAGACTTACATAGATCTAATCTACATGGGAAGTAGAAAGTAGAAAAAGACAAGATCTCCTGAGTAAATTGAGAACATGGGGACCTCGGGGAAGGCTTGAAGGGGGGAGGGGAGGCAGGGAGGGGAGCAGAGAAAAATGTAGAGCTCAATAAATATCATGGAAAAAAAATTAAAAAATAAAAAAAAATAAAAAAAGAAGAAAGAACCTGTCAGAGGTAACCAGTAGAAAAGTTTTATCATTGGACAAATCATGAAAGTGGCAGTTTTCAAAGAAAGTACATTAATATGTGTTTCAAAAGTAATGCTGTTTTCTTGGGGAAACTGGCATGTTTGAACACTTACATTATCTACCTTGAGCTTTATTATTTGTTTTTTAAACTTGTTTACTGGCTTAAAGATAGGGTCTCATGAAGCCCAAGTCTGCTAAGTTCCTGCGGAAGACCGAGGACTTCTGATCCTCCTGCTTCTAGCGCCCAACACTTAAGACTCTTCCCATGAAATCAGTGGTGATAGTAACATAATAGGGAATGGGGGGACCACCCTTGCTATGTATCTCTAGCTGATCTTGAGACCTTCCTGTCTCGGCTTCCAGTGCTGGATTACAGGTGAGTGCCACCACACTCAGCATGAATATGAATTTTTGATTAAATAAAACATATCAAACATGGAAAATATGTAAAGTGTAATGAGCCAATGTTTTCCACATGACTAATGCATGCTAACAAACGCACAGCTGAGCATGGTCGTACATGCCTGTAAATCTCCTGTATTTTTGGTTGTGAGCCTAGCCTTTAACGGCTGAGCCATCCCTCCAGGCCATGCCTGTAAATCTCAAGACTCAGGAGACTGAGGCAAGAAGATCATGAGTTCAAGACAAGGTCCTACATACTCAATGGATATTGTCAAATGCAAAAGTACCTCAAAGGAACAAAATTGGTGGTGTCAACAAACCACATACACAAAAGTAAACCAGAGACCGGGCTGTATGCTTGACAATGCCTGGTGACCTGAGTTTGAGACCCAGAACCTATGTTTTAAAATGTTCTATGTGGCAGCAGATGCTTGTAATTCCAGTGCTAGTGAGGTAAGGACAGGCAGAAACCTGGGGCTCATTGGCCAGTCAACCAGCCTAATATACTCGGCAAACTGCAGGTCACTGTGAGAGACCCTGTCTCAAACAACACCCAAGGTTGAATTAAGATCTACACACCTACGCACATGGATCTGCACACACACACGCAGCACACGTACATACACATACACACACAAAATAATTAACTAGTTAATTAACTAAGTTAACTTGAAATGTCACTGGTTTAAAAGCAAATCTAAAATTTTAGAAATTTAGGAGAAAAATATGGGACAAAAGATTTGTAACCTAGAGGTAAGTAAAAATTTAGAGTACGAAAGTGCAATTCAGAAAAGGAAAACTGGAGCTATAGTCTGCTGTGAGCAGCTATTTGTGTGCTAAGAATTAAACCTGGGTCCTCTGGAAGAACAGCCAGTGCTACTAACTGAGCCGACTCTCCTGCCACCATCCTGCCCACCTTCAATCCCAGCACTCACGAGGCAGAGGCAGACAGATCTCTGTGAGCTTGAGGCCATCCAGTTACACAGTGAGACCCTTCCTCAGTAAGGGGGAAGGAGGGAACGCGATCATTAAAAGACGAAGCCAATGATGGCTAAAGATGTAAAGGCGCTTGCTGCCAAGTCAGGTGACCTGAATTCAAACCCTAGGTCCAACTTGGTAGGAGAGAAGCAATTCATGTTAAGTAGTCCTCTGACCTCTACCCATGTTCAGTGGCACATGGGTACACACACTCACATAAATAAATGCTTTAAAAAATGGAATAGCTCAGTAATTGAGTTCTTGTCTAGCATGGAGTTCTGCATCTGACCCTTAAAACCTTAAATGAAAAGGCAAAGCAGTCTGAGAAAAATAGTTGATATTTATATTTAATAAAAGACATACATAAAACAAATACTTCCAATTCATTAATCTTTCAGGATCTACTCTTGTTCTATAGTTTATGCTAGCCTGGAGTTCCTGATCCCCCAGCTTCTCCTGAACTGGGACAAATAGTCACATACTACCACATGCTGCTACACAAAACCAAATTCAAGACAACAAAAAAGGTGGGCACTTCACAAGCTATACAAATGGACAATAAAGACACCAAAGGATGTTCAATGTCATTCCTAATCAAGAAATACAAATGAGATGACAGTGAGCCAGCATTACACTTACACATTCATCAGGATAGCAAAACAGAGATGGACGGCACTACGCATTGGCAATAAGAATTTTCATAAACACTTTGGAGAAGCTGGAGATTTCTATCAAATTAAGCATTCAGTTACCATATGACCTAGCCGTTGAAATCTCATATATTTATCTGTAAATATCTGGATTATTTTACATATACAAGAAATTTAATACATATTACATAATTTATGTATATATTATGAATAATTTATGTATATATTTAAATATTTATATGTATAAAAATCTGTACATAAATGTTCAAAGCATCTTCATTTACAATAGCCAAAAAATAAAAATAAAGTTGGGCACAGGCCTGAAGTTCCATCTACTTGGCAGGCAGAAGGAAACAGGAAATGACTGAGGCCAGGAGTTCAGAGCCAATCTGTACACATAATGAGACTGTTTCTCAAAAAACAACCAAAGCAAAACTAAAACTACAATTCCCCTCCCCCCATACTTTTTTGGGAGGGTCTCACATAGACCAGGTTGGCACTGAACTATGTAGATCAGTACCAATCCTCCTACCTCTACCTCTCAAGTGCTAAGATTACTGACTCAGACCAACCACCACATTGTAAGTTTTGTACAGTGCTGGGATTAAACCTAGGGCTTTATATAAACTAGGAGAGCACTCTACCGTCTCTGGACCTTTTTTTTTCTTTATACTTTGAGATAGGATCTTGTAGCCTAAACTGGCCTTGAATTTTCAACCTCTGCCTAGCTTGGTTTTACAGCTCTATGACTACTGTTGTTTTTAAATCTTTAGTCATTGTGTGTGTGTGTGTGTGTGTGTGTGTGTGTGTGTGTGTGTGTGTGTGTGTGTGTAGCTCAGAGGACAACTTGCAGGAGTCAGTCTCCTTCCACCATGTGCTGGGGATCAAACTCTGGTCACCAAACTTGGTGCTTTACCCACTGAGCCATCTTTCAGGTCCCCATGGACAAGTTTGTCCTTGAACAGTTATTTCTGGCTTGGGTGTGATAGCTTACATTTGTAATCCCGCCACTCGAGAGGCAGAGGTAGGAGAACTACCCCAGGTGGAAGCCAGCCTGAGCTAAGAGAGGTAGATGCCATAGACTCCAAGGCCATTCCCCGTTTTAAAAACACTAGGTCAAAAAAACAGAAGCAAACAAACACCGGATCAGCCAGGCAATGGTGACACTTGTCTTTAATCCCAGCACTTGGAAAGCAGAGGCAGGTGGAGGCCAGGAGTTTGAGGCCAGCATGGCCTACAGAGCAAGTTCCAGGACAGCCAGGGCTACACAGAGAAATCCTGTCTTGAAAAAAATACATCAAAAAGCCACTGGGCAAAGTGAAGCAAAGGGCAATGATTTCATTAAGCACCTTTCTATTCTGTTTAACTTTAAAATCACATGCAGGTTATTACTTTATTGTTCTTAATTTAAAATGTATCATAAACACTCAAAGGAAAAATTTTCTCTGGGACATATCATAACACATACATTTGAAAGTACCTTAATTTGGGGCTGGAGAGATGGCTCACGGGTTAAGAGCACTGGCTACTCTTCCCAGAGGTTCTGAGTTCAATTCCTAGCACTCAAATGGTGGCTCACAAATGTCTATAATAAAGCAATCTGATGCCTTTTGATATGCAGATGTACATGTAGACAAAACATTCATATATATAAAATACATAAACAAATATTTTAAAAAGTACATTAAAATTTTCAAATAACATTACTAATAAAAAAAACACAAAGCAACAAAATGTAAGTCAAGGAAATGGGCAGTTTATACCTCTTTGCATTTTAACTCTTTTGGCTGTAAAATGTGACATTAATAAGAAAAATAAGAACTGATATTAGAAATCATAAAAATATTAATTTCCTTGTCTTTTTCTCTCTATAACTAGATTATGTAAAGATATACACAAAGGGCTGGCCAGAGGCATAGTTTAGCAGTAGAGTGCTTGCCTAGCACAGGGCTGAGGTCCTGGGTTTGATCTCCACCCCTGAGGACAGTAAGTAAATAGTCTTGTACTTATCCTATTTATCACAACAGTTCCAAGCATAACCTCATTTTATGATAACTTCTGCTCCCAATAGTTCCATTTTCTGCTATTTGCTTACCCACTGGGGCCGGAAGCTTTTGTGCTAAAATGACACTTGTTAGCTAGTAACCAGGTAACCAGGAGCATGCACACTCCATCCCCATGAACACCTTGAAACACTACAGAGCCCCTCAAGGTCCTAGCACTCCCAGCACTCAGGAGGTAGAAGCAGTGATCTTTGTGAGTTCAAGGCCAGCCTGGTCTACAGAGGGAGTTCCAGGACAGGCTCCAAAGCAACAGAGAAACCCTGCCTCGAAAAACCAACTAAACAAACAAACAAAAAAGCAAAGGCTCATTTGTAATTTGTCTTAAGGATACAAACAAAGTGGCAGCCATGATGTTGATCACGACCCTAGCTTCAACATTAATACAAGCCTAAGGTAGTCAAATATTCCTTTGATTCTGACAACTGCTTTTCCCCTTCTTACTTTCTTCTAAGCTGGTTCTTTCCTCCGCCCTCCCACCTTTGTCCCTTTCTTTCCACTGTTTCACTCGTTCGTTCATCCAACTAGCAAACACTTATTAGGCACCTAAAACTTGAAGGAAGGGAAATGAGAAGCGGCTGCAGGCCTCACAGTCTCTACAGCCTAGTGTAGGAAACACAAAGTAACTAATATTAGTCAAATAAACGTGTCTTTACATCTGTGATGACTACTGCACTAGCAGGCACTACACATGAAACCCAGAAATAGTCCTCCAACTAGCCCTGTGCAATGGGTACTCAACATTACCCTCATTTTTCAGACAAGGGAAAGCGTTCAGAATGGTGCCCAAAGTCATACATACTATAATAACAGAACAAAAAAAATTTACAAGTTTCAAAATAAATGAATTCAGTCCAGTTACTTTGCCAATCAACTCAGGAACAACTGAGCTGAACCAGAACATTCTGTTAGCAAAAGAAATAGCAATGGCCTCTAGGGCAAGAATTTATTTTAAAAAAGAAAGACAGACAAGGTCTGGCAAGGGGAAAGTAAGCAGAGACTGTGGGGACAGAGTGTGTTGACTGGAAGTGACCAGTTCAGACAACAAATGATTGTTCCAGTGTGGATGGAAAGCAGATGACTCAGAGATCTATGTGGAGTTAAAATAATACTTCAACTGGTGATGGACCAGGCATAATGTGAGGATTCCCAACTAGTTTAAATTAAAGGATAATGGTGTAATTCACTGAGACAGAGACATCCAGCAAGATGGCTCTGTGGGTGCCTGCTGTGCAAGCCTGGATACCTGAGTTCAATCCCCAGAACCCAGAGAGGTGGCCCGAGAGATCCAACAACTTCATGAAGTTGTCCTCTGGCTTCCAAGGCTATCCCCACATCAAGGTGTTTATACCTACCTACACAGACACACACAAGTAATTCTTTCTAAACTCAGACTTAAGGACAGAACGTCCAATTTAACGACTTTGAGGATAGCAGGCAGATACAGTCCTTAAAACGGAAGGTAGCTAGCTCAGCAGGAATTAATGAGCAATTAACACGCATATTAGGGCCTCTGTGCTACACTACAGAGGACCTTGAGTCAACAAAAATATACAGAGGGGCTTGCAAATAAGACAAGAAAAGAGCAGACAACACAGAACCCTAGCAAGAGAGTAGTGTTAGCAGAAAGAAGTTTTGGCCAACAAGCCCAGACGATAAGATCAGCTGAAAACTGAAAAACGTCTTCCGGACTTGGCTACTTGGTGACTTCGGTCAACGTTTTCTCTCGTGACCAGAGAAAAGTCTAATAGGAGTAAAACGTTAAGAGGTTTAAAAAAAAAAAAAATTAAACCGCCGCAACTCTAGGAAAGTTTGGAGGCAACGGGGAAAGGGAGGAAAGACAGGCCGCAGAAGGTAAATAGGTATATGTTTATTTGCCTTATTTTCTTAGGTAGAAGAAACGTGAGCTTGTATGCGGGGACCGGGATGCCTCGTGGGGTGAGGGTGGGGGGGGTGAGAACCATTGAGACCCCGGGAGGCTTCTCCCGTGGCCACGCAATCTCCTCCCCGATGCTCTCCCGTTCAACAGCGTTTCCCTCCCCCTGTCTGCTTTGCACCGCTCCAGGCCCGTTCTACCAGAGCTACCGGGCCGTCTTCTTACCGCAATAGCCCCCTCGCTCAGGTGTCCCACCATGGCTGCACCGCTAACTCCCGCGCTCGCGCTCCGGCACCGCCCGCGCCTCACTGCCGAGGGTCCCGCGGGCTGCTCACCGATTGGCCAGAGCAGCTCCCGCCCCCGACGTGCGCGCGGTGCGAGGGGCGGGCCTAGGCGCCGGCAGCCACCGCATTGGCTACCGCGCGGCGGGCGGAGCACGTGACCCATCCGAGGCCGGGTTCGAGGCCTAATGGCGGGATGGCGGGGACTGAGGGCGGGGCTCTGCCCTACAGTACGGCGGTGTCTGCGTGGTGTGGCTGAGATGGTACCTTGCCAGCTGTCGGAAGGTTGCCCGCCCGTTTGGCGGATAGACAGAATGGCAGCCCAGGGGACAATCGGAGGTGTTCCCTGGTAATTCTGCTGCTAAATATAGTCAAAGCAGTGACCTGAGTCCTTCATCCACGCAGTGCGTGCCCGGCGCCCGCGCCAGGCCCAGAGCTTGACACTGTGAGATAAACAAGGTAAATCAGGCTCAGTCCCTGCCCTCAGAAGAGCGTCGTCCGACCTGGGAGTTGTGCCCAGCCTCATGGGAGACACGATTTGGGCCACACGTGTGGTGAAGCCCCGGGGGGGGGGAAGGGGGGGTCGATGAGGCTTTCGAGAGGAGATGCCGTTTAAACTGAGTCAAATTTGTGTGGGAATTTGTCAGGTGGATTCCGAGCGAGGGTAGTGGTGTTCCTAAAAGCACGAATGGCCAAAGTACTGGAGAGCCTGGCATGTTGTCTGTAACCCCAGCCCTTGGGACGTGGAGGCAGCAAAAGTTCGAGTTCAGCCTAGACTACCTGAAACCCTCAAAAATTAAAAATTTGGGGTCCTGGCGTGGTGGCGCCCAGGAGGTAGAAGCAGACAGATTTCTGTGAGTTCGAAGCCAGTCAGGGCTACAAGACCCTGTCTCAAAAAGAAAGAAAACAACAAACACTAGAGCCTATGAAGTGAAGGAAAGATCTGGAGATTGAAACAGAAAATTGAAGCACCTTAGAAATTAAAATTTTAACTTCATAGTTGCTGGGGGTGAAGGCCTTGGACATCTAGGGTAAACAGGGATCTAGAAGGACTGGAATATGAATCAAATACCATGTTTATATAACCACTATCTACCATAGTTTCTCAAACAGTCTTCCAAAGACTGTCTCTGTGTGACAGGATGCCCAGTGACTTGGCACCACCGATTATATCTCCTTCCACATATCAAAAACTAGAGAAAAAGACCTGAAGAATTGATTTTGTTGCTTCTTGATTTTCTAGAATTGTGCATTTGTAGAAAGCTGAATCCTTGTTCTCTAACTTTGCAGCCTGAAGGTAGCATGGATCTGCCTGTGGGCGAATGGATATCCTACCTACTTGACAAGTGGGCTTTACTCCCCAAGTCTGTGCAGGACACAATTTCTACAGCAGAGACACTGAGTGACGTCTTTCTTCGTTCCTCTTCCCTTCTTCAGTAAGCAAATGGAAACTTGAGGGAAACTTTGATCTGGAAAACATTCTCATCATTTGATCTGAAGTTTTCTGATGAAAAGAGTAGTTTTATGTTTTTATATTATAGGGCGTTGAGCAGTTCTTGTCTGTTTTCATATTTCATAGTCTGTGATTATAGAATGTGTAGAGAAATTATTTTCCTTTTTTGGTATTATAGTTCAGTAATTTAGTGTCTTGCTGTCGTCCTGAGGCCGTAAACCTTCCTGTCACTCAAAGGATATGTGGTGCAGATTGTGTAGCTACCCAGAGAAATTGGTTAAATGCTATAGTTGGGAAAGAACCCTAGAAATCATATAGTCTAGCCACAGTAATTTTCAAATTCTATGGACTACATTCATCGATAAGATAGACATGATACATCACAACCTAGTAAACCAATGCAAATGTAGAAAGCAGTAGACTTTCCCAAGTTTCAGTTATTCAATGAATATTTTTAATTTTTTGTTTTCTGAAATTAAAATACAATTACATTATTTCCTCCCTCCAGCCTTCCCACATAACCCTCCCCATCTTGTTCTTGTTCTCTCTCAAATTTATGACCTCTTTTTTTAAGTTTCAGTGTGTGTATCTGTGTGTGTGTGTTTCCAAATATATAAATACAGCCTGTCCAGCCCATATAATGTTACTTGTATGTGTCTGATTTCAGGACTGATCATGTGGTATTGCATGGCCAATTGAGGGCTGGCTTCCCTGGAGAAGCCTGTCTCCCTCCCACTCTCACCATTCTTCAGTTGCGTGTAGTTCTTTGTCTAACGTTGAACCCTGTGAGAACTTTTTCCCCTTTCAGGTTAACCTTTATATTGGTGTCATCCTTATTCAGGTTTAGGCAGCCGTGTTGCTGAGTCTTTATAGGTGTAGCTTCCCTGGCATTTCTAGGAGACACAATCTCATAGCAGACTTTCTGTGGCTCTAAGAGCATCTTTCCACCCTCCTCTTTCTCCACGTTCCCTGAACCTTTGCTGCTAGAGTTGGATTGTAAATGTATCAGTTGGGCCTGAGCACATTAGCCCTGTACTCTGGAGGCAGAAGCATGTAGACTGGCCTATGTAGAGAGTTCTAGGCCAGCAAAGGCAATATAGTGAGACTGTCTCAAAAAAAAGTGATTACTTCAGCATCACAAATGATAAAAATTGGAACAAAAAAGTCAAATGACAAAGATCACCAGGAAAGGATGTGAATGTGTGCACACTGAGCAGGTTCAAGCAATAGTAAGCGAGTTAGTCTGGACCACAACAGAATGAGTTGAGAGTAGAGGGGAAATAGTAGGTAATGGGACAGTGGGTGCCTGAAAAACACAGGTGGCACAAATCATGCCGTAAGAAGTAATGACCTCAGACAATCACAGGAACTGACTTCTGCCAGCAACTCAGTGAGCCTGGGAGAAGCTCTTTCCCGTACCCTCCATAGAGTGTTTTCAGCTTGTGAGAACCTGAGCAGCCAAGCCTGCTTAGGCTTCTGACCCACAGGACTGTGCGGGTAATAAATGGCTATTATTTTGAGCTGCTCAGCTTGGGGAGTCTGTTGAATAGCAATAGAAAACTAGTTGACGGAGACTTGAGGTGTGAGCTGACTGTTCTCAAGCAGAGGTGAGCAAACAGCCTGCAGGATAAAGTTCCTCCAACTGGATGTTCTTCTCTTAGGATGCTTTTACCCGATAAACATTTGCAGTTGATTTTAGGATAAGGAGCATTGGCCTTGAACCCTAATTAAGCAAAATAACAAATGGGTTTTGTTTTTGGCTTTTTTTGGTGGTGGTGAGTTTTTTTGTTTGTTTTTTGGTTTTTCGAGACAGGATTTCTCTAGCTTTGGAGCCTGTCCTGGAACAGGCTCTTGTAGACCAGGCTGACCTCGAACTCACAGAGATCCACCTGCCTCTGCCTCCCAAGTGCTGGGATTAAAGGCATGCCCCCCCACTGCCTGGCCAGTGGTGGTGGTGTTTTGTTTTGTTTTTGTTTTTTTGAGACAGGGTTTCTCTGTGAAACAGTCTGGCTGTCCTGGAACTCATTCTGTAGACGAGGTTGGCCTCGAACTCACAGAGATCGTCCTGTCTCTGCCTCCCAAGTGCTGGAATTAAAGGTGTGCACCACTATCACCCAGCTTACTCTACTGTTATAGTTTTACTTTTGTCAAAAGATTTTAGAAATCTGCTTGCTATGTGAGTAACTATAATAGACTAAAATTTTCTTCCTGGTTTGCAAAGCCTAAATACTCTAGCCGTCTACATAAAAAGTTGGCTGAGCCCTGATTTTTCTTTTTAATGGTTTTCTGTTTAAATTTCTTTTACTTTTGTATATGTGTGTATGGCATACACATACACATGTGGAGGTCAGAGGACAGCTCTGGGGAGTTGGATCTCTTCTTCTACCACTCGGGTTCCAGGATTGAACTCAGGTCATCAGACTTGGCAGGAAGTGCCTTTAGGTCTGAACAATCTCACTGGTCCTGAGCCCCGTTTTAAAGACTCACTCTGTCTGCTGTGTTAAGGACAGGCAGCAGCAGGAGCTGTAGTTAGGGTAGGAAGAAGCATTTGGATTCAGAGGTGAGTTTAATAGCAGTCCTTGAGATGAGCTGTGTTGTGAAGTAAAAGTGACCCCAGGAAGAAGATAGAAGGATGACATTGCCATATCTGGAAGCCACAGATGGGGAAAGATAATACATACTTTGTATTTGAGTTGCATGTGTCCAGTGGATACCCAATGGCAATGTCCAAGCCTGTTTGGGATTTAAAAGAGAGGCCTGGGATGGAGATACAAACCTGGGAAAGCTCTGTTGCTTTTAGAGCCGTCAAACTGGTTAAGTCGCCAAGCAAGAATGTGTGGATGCTCACTGCATGTGCTGTGACAATTCGCCTTCTGTTTGCCTCATTTTGAAATGCTAATCAGAACCCACTAAATTCATTTCATGACCCACTGAATCATGACCTGCAGTTGGAAAAAAAACTGAAAAATGTCTAAAGCAGTCTACAGGATCTGTGGATTCCCTTTACAGAATTTCAAAAATGGTAAGGAACTGATGAAAGTCTGGATAATAAGCAGAATTTTGCCTAGATAAATTCGTCTGATTTACTAACAGAATAATGTAATAAACAAGTCATTTGAGTATTTGATGCATTGGCAGGAATATGAATTAAAGAGGGGGATTTGTCTGGTTGTTTAGTGCAGGAGTTCCTCAAGACTGGCCTGGGCTTCCTTCCCGTTCCACTTTGTATTCTCAACTGAGGTAGTTGCATTTGCACCAGTGACATCCATTTTCTGTCCTTAAAATATAGCTTAAGCCCTACCTCTTTTCTGAGATTCAAATCTCTAAATCTAGCTAACTTCTTGAAAATCTCAAAGATACTTAAAAATTCAGCATATCCAGAAACAAACACATGATTTTGCTTGCCATCAAAACGAGATTCCCTTCCAGTGGTTCCTATTCTTGTGAATTACAACAGCCTTAGGTTCAGATCCTAACCTGAAAATTTTTGCTCCTGATCTAGTTTCATTTCTGTTGCTGTGATAAAATATCCTGGCATAAAACAACTTAGAAAAGGAAAAGGTTTATTTGCCTTGCAATTCTAGGATATGGTCCATGATTTCCAGGAAATCAAGGCAGGGACTAAAAGCATCTCATCCACAGTCAAGAACAGAAAAAGAATGAACACCTGGATCCTGGCTTTTTTGCCTGGCTTGTTGTTAGCAAGCTTTCTCTTTTTTTGTTTGTTTGTTTGTTTGTTTTATTTTCTTTTTTTTTTTTTTTTTTTTTTTTGAGACAGGGTTTCTCTGTAGCTTTGGAGCCTGTCCTGGAACTTGCTCTGTAGACCAGGATGGCCTTGAACTCACAGAAATCCACCTGCCTCTTCCTCCCGAGTGCTGGGATTAAAGGTGTGCGCCACCACTGCCTGTCACTTTCTCCCCTCTTATACTGCTTGAGACCTCCTGCTCAGGGAATGGTACTACTTACAGTGGGCTGAGTCTTCCCACATCAATTAACAATCAGGATAATCCCTTACCAACATGCCCTTAGCCTACCCCAGTGTAGACTATCCCTTCATTAAGACTCTTCCCAGATGATTCTCAGTTATGTCGAGTTGACAATTAAAGCTAATCATCACAGAGCTATTCTGTATTGAAAAACCAAATTTGTGAGTGAGGCTGGTAGTGCATGCCTATAAAGCTAACATAAAGGAGGATCGCAAGTTTAAGGTCATTAACAAAGCCAAATTTGAGACCATCATAGACTACATGAGACCTTCCCTTCATTAATAGAAAGAAATAACAAACTAATTCATGGTATCCTCCCCCAACCTATGTCAGATCATCTTGTAGTGTCTCTTATTGAACTGTACCAACATCTGTCCAGTTACAACCCAGAAACTGACTGATTTCTTTCCTTCCCCATTACACTCCATGTTAAATCTACTCTCAGACTTTGGTTTTTGTCAGTATATATTGACAAATTTCTTCACATTTCGCAAATAGAACTTCCACTTCCAGGTGGGTTATGATAGGTCATAGCAGAAATACTTTCAAGGCCACTAACAAAGTTCTACTGTAGCAAACACATTTTACAGACATCAGATAGCAGCAAGGTCTAGATGTACTAAAATTTCTGAAGGGAAAGACTGCTTTTTAGTGATCGCTAGCTATTTTCTTTCCTGGGGATAAATTGTAGACCAAAGAGTGAGGATGAGCCCAGCAAAGTGAACACCCTGGAAGAAACGGAGGTTGGCAAAACTCTTGGCAGTTATTTGGGTCTGGTCCAGTGGATTGACAGTTGGGCAAATTCATAGCCCGAATACAAAATCGGTTTTCCCCAGTTCTCAGGAATGGAAAGTCAACTAAAAAGGTGGAATAAAATCTTCAGTCTTATAGTGGAAAAGCAAAATCCCACTGCCAGAAAGGACACTTCAGCAAATACAAATGACTTCTGTCAAGACATTTGCCAGATATTGAATGTCTGTGATGTGACAAGCCACAGATCCAAGTTCAGAAGCCCCTAAGACCAAAACTTTGAGGCCTAGAGAAATGGAGGGTTCTTTCTAGGCTCTCAGACTAAAGCTCAGGAGGACCATATCCAAGGACCAGTGAAAAACTAGCTATACTGAATTTTGTGGGGTTGTTTTGTTTTTAAAGACAGGGTCTGTCGTGTAGCTTAGGATGACGTCAGGTTTCTTCCTCCTGCCTCAGCCTGACTAGTGCTAGCAGAAGGAAGTGTGCTGCTTAAACATGAAGACTTTGAGCTCAGTCCCTGGTACCCACATATATTAGAATTCTCTAAGTAATAGCGCTGATTGAATGAATATATGGTTTTTGTTTTATTTTGGGTTTTTGGGTTTTTTTGTTTTGTTTTGTTTTGTGTAGCACCTTCTGGGTGTTCTGGAATTCACTCTGTAGCCCAGGCTGGCCTTGAACTCAGAGATCCACCTGCCTCTGCCTCCCCAGTGCTTGGATTGAAGGTGTGCACCACGAAACCTGACTGATTATTACGGGTTTTATTAGACTGACTTACAAATATGGTGTGGGTGATCCACCAGTGGCTTTTCTGACACTGGAGAGACTGAGACTCTAGTAATTGCTCAGTACTAAATTCTCAGTAGGCCGGATGTCTCAGCTGACCCAGCTGAAAGGCCTTCAGTATTCCTGGAGAGCTTCCGGACTTCCATCTAGGTTGGAAGTTGGATGAAGTTGCTTGTAGTATCAGCAAAGGAATACCTCAGCAACAGTACAGATGAACTTGCCAGCAAGAGTGAAGGCAAACAGGCAAATGGCAAAGTTTCCTTCTCCATGTCCTTTTATCTGGACTGTCACTAGAAGCTACTATCCACATTTAGTGTGGGTCTTCTCTCTTTAAATGGTCTGATCAAAAACTCACTCACAGTGGGTCGGAGAGATGACTCAGAGGTTAAGAGCACTTGTTGCTCTTGCAGAGGATTTGGGTCAATTCCCAGAACTTACATGATAGTTCGCAACTATTAGTTCCATGGGATCCATTACTGTCTTCTGACCTCTGTGGGTACCAGGCATGGATGTAGTGCACATACATACATGCAGGTGAAGCATTCATATGCATAAAATTAAATAAATAAGAAAACCCCTCTCAGAAATGCCAGCAGCTTGAATTTTAGTTGATTGCACATCCAGTCAAGTTGACAACTAAGATGAGCCAGATATGACCACATGCATCTATAACCTGAGATGTTACTTAGATGTGGGGTGGAGACAAGGGGATCCCAGGGACTCACTAGCTAGGCAGCCTACCTGAAAAAGTGAGCTCCAGGTTCAGTGAGAGACACTGTCTCAAAAACTAAGATGAAGAAACAACTGAGGGAGACATCCATACATCGTCCTCCAGACTCCATATGCACCTGCACACAGATGCACACATTCATGCATCGCATACACACACAGTAAAATTAAATTAAAAGGAAGACAAGTAGGATGTGGTGGCATAGACTTATAATCCAAACACTTGAAAGACAGGAGCATCAAGAGTTGGAGACGGGCTGGAGATGGCTCAGCTGTTAGGAACATTTGCTGTCTTCCAGAGGACCCAGTTTCAATTCCCAGCACTCTCATGGCAGCTCACAACCATCTGTAACTCCAGTTCCAGGGGATTTATGCAGGCTAGTTTTTAGGTCAACCTGACATAAGCTAGGATCATCTGAGAAGAAGGAACCTCAGTTGAGAAAATATCTCCCTTCAGATTGGCCTGGAGGTAAGCCTTTGAGATAATTTCTTGACTGATGATTGATGTGGAAGGGCCCAGTCTGCTGTGGGTAGTGCCATTCCTAGGCAGGTGATCTTGGGGTATAAAAAAGCAGGCTTAGTAAGCCAGTGAGCAGCTTTCCATGATTTCTGCTTCAGTTCCTGCCTCGAGTTCCTGCCCTGACTTCCCCCAGTGATGGAGTGTGACCTGAGAGTTGTAAGATGAACTAAACCCTTTCCTCCACAAGTTGATTTTAGTCATGGTGTTTGATTACAGCAACATGAACCCTAACAAAAAAGGATCCAGTGCCCTCTTCTAGCCTCTGAGGGCACCATGTAAGCATGTGGTACACAAACATACATGCAGGCAAAAACACACATACACATAATAAATTTTTAAGAGGGGGCTGGAGAGAGGGCTCAATGGTGATGAACACTGACTACTCTTGCAGGGCACCCAGGTTCAATTCCCAGCACCATACAGCAGCTCACAACTGCTTGCAATTCAAGCTCCAGGGATCTAATGTCCTCATCCAGCCTCCTGTAATACCAGGCACACGCATGGTGCACATAAAAATAAATAATTAGAAGCCAGGTGGTGGTGGCGCACGCCTTTAATCCCAGCACTCGGGAGGCAGAGACAGGCAGATCTCTGTGAGTTTGAGGCCAGCCTGGTCTACAAGAGCTAGTTCCAGGACAGGCTCCAAAGCCACAGAGAAACCCTGTCTCGAAAAACCAAAGTAAATAATTAATTAATTAATTAATTAATTAATGAAAGAGGAAAAAATATAAAGAGTTTGAGGCCAGCCTAGGCTATATAGTGAGATTTTTCCTCAAAGCAAAGAAAAGTTAACAAATATTGGTTGAATGACGTTTTAGGAAACATGAAATTCTGAGCTCAGTGACTGTTATACCATATTAATGTTCAAAATAACATATAAATAAGAATCTGGGATAAACAACTTCATGGGCAGCTCTGAGAACAGTGTACCCTGGCACTCTCTTCTCCAAGGAAAGCCTTTCAAATATTTATATACCCTGAGCACTTGGTAGCATATTGCTGATTCCAGAAATGTCCTTAAAGGAACATTTTTTTGTCAGTGTCTTTACTATGAAGTACTATTTTGGGGTTTTATTGTTGTTGCTTGATTGGTTTTTTCATTTGTTTTTATTTTTTAAGGCAGGTTCATACTATGTAGCCCTGGCTAGCATAGTACTTGCTATGTGATCTCAAACTGGCAATAGTCGTGCCTCAGCCTCCAGAGTGCTGGGTGTATAGGCATGCATAACCTTGAGTGTAACTGGAGGTTTCTCTCTCTCTCTTTCTTTCTTCCTTCCTTCCTTTCTTAGATTTATTTATTATATAGAATGTTCTTCTTGCATGTACTCCTACAGGTCAGAAGAAGGCACCAGATCTCATTATGGATGGTTGTGAGCCACCATGTGGTTGCTGGGAACTGAACTTAGGACCTCTGGAAGAGCAGTCAGTGCTCTTAACTGCTGAGCCAGCTCTCTAGCCCGAGATTTCTTTTCTTTATTTTCTTTGTTTGTTTGGGGCTTATGTGTGGAGCAGAGAGCTAACTTGTGGAAATTGGTTCTCTCCTTCCTCCACGTGAGTTCCAGGAATCAAACTAAGGTTGTCAGATCTTTTTGGCAAGCACTTTCACATGTTGAGCCATCTTGCCAGCCCCAGTTTTGTTGTTTGGGGGCT
Source organism: Ondatra zibethicus (assembly GCA_004026605.1). Taxonomy (NCBI): domain Eukaryota; kingdom Metazoa; phylum Chordata; class Mammalia; order Rodentia; family Cricetidae; genus Ondatra; species Ondatra zibethicus. The sequence continues at coordinate 35,003 of PVIU01001927.1, read as the reverse complement.
AGGAATTGAACCTGGAGCCTCAGAAATGCCCCCCCCCTTTTTTTTCTTTTTTTGGTTTTTCGATACGGGGTTTCTCTGTGGCTTTGGAGCCTGTCCTGGAACTAGCTCTGTAGACCAGGCTGGTCTCGAACTCACAGAGATCTGCCTGCCTCTGCCTCCTGAGTGCTGGGATTAAAGGCATGCGCCACCACCGCCAGGCAGAAATGCCCCCTTTTTAAGGGTGTTTTGGGTTTTTGTTTTGTTTTGTTTTTGTTTTGAAACAGGCTTTCACTATATAGCTCTGGATATCCTGGAACTATGTAGTCTAGGCTGGCCTTGAACTCACAGAGATCCACCTGCCTCTGCCTCCCAAGTGCTTAATTAAAGATGTACACAGCCACACCTGGCTAGCATTAATCTTTTTTAACAACTATGCCTTCCTTGTCTATATCTTGACATGCATTCCCATTGTGATTTGTTCGTTATGTTTTTATCCTCTACTAGCTGGTGGTTTGATACTTGGTTCCTAGTGGGTAGTGTTCTTTTAATAAACTGTAGATGCTTTAAGATGTAGGGGTTGACTGACAGGTAGGTTGGTAGTGGTAGGCTGGTAAGGTCTAGGCAGCTCTCTGTTTCCTGATCCACCACACAGTGAACACCTGCCCTCTCCCACGCCCTCCTGCCTACATGCAAGCTGTCCCAGCGTGTTTTCCCTGCTGTCACAGATAGAAACCCCTGAACCCTTTCCTCTGCTGCTGCTTTTGCCAGGTATTTGGTCAGAGCAGCACAAAAGCTAGCTGTATGAACTAAGTTGTATATCCAGAACCTCTTTTCTACCTAAACTGTCCTCCAACCTTAATGAACAGCCAACTAAATACATCTAGTATCATTCAAGCAGTAACCTGGCTGCCTTAAAATTCCCTCCAGTAGATTAATCATCACCTTTAAACTTGGCCTTCCACAAAGTCTCAAGACATGACAAAATGTAGATCAGTCCTTTGTCACAATGTCACAGGAATGCCTTTAATCCAGTTCCCAAGAAAGTGCTTATTTCCATCTGAAACCTCATGAACACAGCTTTTACTCTCTGCGTTCTGTCCACATTCTCCTCTCAGCTCTCACCAGGATAGACCAGTAATTCAGTTCAGAACGTTCCATGCTTTCTGTAGCCTGTTACTCCAAACTTTTCTTTTTTGAAAATTTTATTTATATTTTATGTATATGAGTGTTCTTCATGTACACCTGCATGCCAGAAGAGGGCATGAGATTCTATTACAGATGGTTGTGAGCCACCATCTGGTTGCTGGAAATTGAACTCAGGACCTCTGGAAGAGCAGCCAATGCTCTTAAACTCTGAGCCATCTCTCCAGCCCTGCTCCACACTTTTCTACACACCTCCTCTAACCAGGTTCAAAGCATTTGAAGTCCATCCATTAGGTAAACACCACAGCAGCCCTACAGTCCACACTGCTTTTCTATGTTGCTCAGTTTTTCATCATTGTAGCAGAATACCTGGTAAAACTCAAGGGAAGAAGGTTTGTTCTGGCTTACAGTTTCAATACAGAGTCATCTGGCTGCATGACTTTGAACCTGAAGGAAATCAGAGCATCATGTGAGTATGAGGAGCTTGTGGCAGAAGAGGCTGCTCACTGCATGGCAGCCAAGAAGCAGAGAAAGCAAAGGACCAACGAAAAGGTAGACCTTCAAGGTGTGCCCCCAGTGATGACCTTCTTCCAGGTAGACCTCACCTCTCAGTAATGGCTTCCGATTATCAGTCTATCAATTAATTAATCCATTGATTAGGTCAGAGCATTCCTGATCCAATCACTTCCTAAGAGTCCCACCTCTGTACTTTGCATAGAGGACCAAGCCTCCAACTCAGGAGTTCTGGGGGAACTTTTCACATTCTTCTTATTCTTTTCAAAGACATATAGTCAAAGAGCTTTCCAATCCTTTTGTGTATTTGCATATGTTTGTACATAAATACATTATATATCTTTCTCTTTATTCTCCATTAGATTATATTGTGTTCATTTATCTGCAGGGGCTTTTTAACATCACACCTTAATCTTCTTCACAGCCATCTGATATAACTAAAATAGTATAATTATGTCTCAATTTAGTTGTTCTTTTTCCTACTGATGCGCAATTAAGTTTTTTTGTTGTTTGGTTTTGTTTCACTATTACAAACAAAGCTGCAGTAAACAAACTTTATGTGTGTTTTTGAGCACATACTTAAGAAATTAAGGTAGACTCTTAGACAGTGAATTGCTCCACCCATGGTTATGGGCATCTTAAATGAATAGCTACTGTCATTTTGTTCACCAGAAAGCCTTTACCAGCTTACCATAAACAACATATGAGAGACAGTTCTCTCATTCTCACCAGCATTCCAAGCAACAGTCCTTGGGTTCAGTTTCCAGAATCACAAAAATATGACAAGAACAAAGGCAAAATAATAATAATACTGGTAGTTAATTGACAGTTTTCTGTTCACAAGTGAAATAGTATTCTTTTCCTGTTACCAAGCTCATTTGAATTGCTTCTGTGAGTTACTTATTTGTGTTCTTTGTCCATTGTGCTAGTGGGTTATCTTACATTTATCTGTAAGTCTAACTCTTTAAGTATTTGCTATAATTCACTATGTATGTTACCAATTTTTCTGGACTTTTTAATCTCTTTTAAAACTTTATGATATCTTTCATTGTACAATCAGCCATCCATATCCACAGTACCTTGGATGGAAAATATTAGGCAGGAAAAGAAATCCCAGTAAATCCTCCCACAGCCAGACTTGAATAGCATCACCTGCTGTGCTGAATCCATGTACCTGACATGGTATATCGGCACATGTACCTGACATGGTATGTAGGCACACCCAGTTAAGCTTCTTGCTTGTTCCGAGCCTATCTCCAGCTCAATGTTTGAGCAATATTCTCCACATCTGGTACAGCATTTGTGTTGTAAGTAGCCTTAGGATGGATGCATCTGTACTGATCATATATAGGTTCTTTTTCTTGTCATTAGTCACTGAACCATACAATATAACAACTGTGTATATGGCATTTATGTTACATTAGGTATTGTATGTAATATATGGGGGCCAATGGTAGAGGTCTTACCTAGCATGCATAAAAACTTTGGCATGATCCCCAGCACCCCCACCCATACGTGTAGAAATGTTGTAAAGAATAAGGAAGGATTTGCATGTTTCATGCAAATACTACACTATATTATGTAGGGACTTGAACACTGGCAGATTGTGTGTGTGTGTGTGTGTGTGTGTGTGTGTGTGTGTGTGTGTGTGTGTGTGTGTGTGTACTACCTATCATACAAGCATATCTGTTCTTTGGGTTGGGTTGTAGTTTTTGAGTATTTTTTTAGATTTATTTTGTGTATGTCTATGCACCACATGTGTGCCTGGTGCCCATAGACATCAAAAAAGGGCATTGGATCCCTGGAACTGGAGTTACAGATGGTTGTGAGGTACCCTGTGATGTTAGGAACTGAACCCAGGTCCTCTGCAAGAGCAACAGGTGCTCTTAACTGTTGATCAGTCTCTCTAGTCTCTTAGTTAGGTTTTTTTTTTTTTGAGTCTTGAGTTTTTCAATGTAAACATGTTCTGGAACTTGATATGTAGACCAGGCTGACCTTGAATGCATGGGGATCCTTCTGTCTCTGCCTCTCCAGTGCTTAAAACTATAGTTATATATCACCACCCCAGCTTTTGTGCTTGTTTTTTAAGATAGGGTTTTGCTATGTAGTTCTTTCTGGACTGGTATTTGTCATGTAGCCCAAGCTAATCTCAACTCATGGCTGTTCTCCTCCCTCAGCCTCAAATGCTAGGATTGCTAGTGTGCACCACATGCCTAGCTTGTCATTTTCCTTTACAGCTTCTGAATTATATGTTTTGCTTATAATGATCTATTCTACATCAAGATTATAAAATTTTATTCTAGGGGCTGGAGAGATGGCTCAGCGGTTAAGAGCATTGCCTGCTCTTCCAAAGGTCCTGAGTTCAATTCCCAGCAACCACATGGTGGCTCACAACCATCTGTAATGGAGTCTGGTGCCCTCTTCTGGCCTGCAGGCATACACGCAGACAGAATATTGTACACATAATAAATAAATAAATATTTTTAAAAAATAAATAAAATTTTATTCTAACTTTTTTATAGTTTTATATTTTTAGCTCTAATCCATCCGAAAAATTTTCCAGCTCTATTGGCATATAATTGATAGATAAAAATTATATGTATCTACGGTGTTATCTTAGTGTTCTATTGCTGTGATGAGACACCATGACCTAGGCAGCCCTTATAAAAGAAAACATTTAACTGGGGCTTGCTTATAATTTTAGAAGGCTTCAGTTCCATTATCATCATGGCAGAGAGCATGTTGGCACAAAGGCAAGCATGATGTTGGAGAAGTAGTTGAAAATTTTACATTCTGATCCACAAGCAGTTGAGGAAGGGAGGGAGAGAGCGATAGAGACAGGGACAGAGACAGAGAGAGACTGTGCCTGACATGGACTTTTAAAACCACAACCCCCACTCCCAGTGACATACCTCCTCCAACAAAGCCACATCTCCTAGTCTGTCTCAAACAGTTTCACTCCCTGGTGAAAGCAATGGAGTCCCTTCTCATTCAAACCACCACAGGTATACAGTGTGATGTCACAATTCACATACACAGCTGAAATTAACGTTGTATTTGGTTGGTTAATTTTTTTTGTCAAATTGACACATACCTAGACATATGGGAGAGGTAATCAGAATTGAAGAATTGCCTCCATCATATTAGCTTGTGGACATGTCTGGGGAGCATTTTCTTGATTGCTGATTGTTGTAGGAGGGCCCATCCCAGCGTGGGCAGCCCTACACCTAGGCAGGTTTTGAGAAGTATAAGAAAGCTAGCTGTGTCGAAGCCTGGAAACAAGGCGAGAGGTAGCCTTCCTCCATGGTTTCTGCTCCAGTTCCTGCCTCCAGATTCCAGCTTGATGACTGCTATCCTGACCTTGCTCAATTTGTTGTTATCAGGATGTGTAAGCCAAATAAGCCCTTTCCTCCCCTGGTTGCTTTTATCAGGGTTTTATCATAACAACAGAGCCAAACTAGAATGACATTTTAATTTTTTTTTTTTGGATAAGACAGTTTTTCTACAGCATTTATTGAATGGCCTGTCTTATTTCCAGTTTCAGAATGCCATACTTACTGAAGATTAAGTTCCCACACACTTTATACATTTGTTTCTACATTCTCTGTGCCAAGACTAAAGAGTTTTAATTGCTATGACTTCATTCATTTTATTACTTTTTTGAGTTTCAAGTTAACAGAAACCCAGCTCAAATTTGATATTTATAACTATGAAAACAAAATTTTCAAAAGCAGATAAATTTTCAGACTGCCCTGTAGACAAAGGCTCAGAGTGTGCCATCAGACTTCGTATTTCTTTTTCTTTTTTTTTTTTTAGATTTATTTATTTATTATGTACACAGTGTTCAGCCTCCATGTATGCCTGCAGGCCAGAAGAGGACACCAGATCTCTTTACAGATGGTTGTGAGCCACCATGTGATTGCTGGGAATTGAACTCAGGACCTCCGGAAGAACAGTCAGTGCTCTTAACCTCTGAGCCATCTCTCCAGCCCCCAGACTTCATATTTCTTCAACCTCTAACAGACTTTGCATTTGGTAATGCTGTTCTTAGCCCAGGGCACACTCCCTTAGCTTACTAATCCCAGAGAAGGAGACCTTTTTTTCTGGATAGTTTCATTGAAAAGCTCTGGGAAAACTTTATTTTACTTTCCAAGAGAGGGTTTCACTATGTATCTTTGGCTGTCCTGGAACTCACTATATAGATCAGGCTGGTCTTGAACTCACAGAGATCCTCTAGCTACTACCTCCTGAGTGCTAGGAATAAAAGCATGCTCAGCTATGTCCAGCAGTGGGAATAGTTTAGCGTAATTCTGATTTCCCACGTATTGCCCAAACCTGGTGTGATCTGGAGGTCAGTCCTGTTTCCACTCAAAGAACAGTTTCCCCACTGAGATTTACTAGTAGGAGAGAAAGGGCACACAAGAAGCAGAGAACCAGAGGCAGGTGGAGCTCTGTGAGTTTTAGGTCAGCCTGATCTACAAAGAGAGTTCAAGGACAGCCAGGGCTACACAGAGAAACCCTGTCTCAAAAAAACAAAATAATAATAATATTAATAACAAATCAGGGAACTCTCCAGCACAAATGTGACTTCCTAGTTGTATAACCAGGCTAAGATGCACACATCTGCAGTCACTACCCTTCTTCAGAACCTTTGTTATATAGTGTACATTTCTCCATGTGAGCTTTAGTACTGGCTTCTCGAGTTTCATAAAAAATGTTGCTGGGCTCTTGATTGGAATTGTGTTAAATTTATAGGTTCATTTAGGGAGAGCTGACATCTTTACAATATTAAATGTTTTTATCCAAAGAAAAGGTTGTCTTGCCACTTACTTGGGGTTTTTTTTTATGACCTTAAGTAAAGGTTTATAGTTTTCTTTATATAGGTCTTGCACATTTCCTGCTAGATTTATTTTTACTTGTAAGGTTTCCTTTGTTGTTATTGTGTATAAACATTTTCCCCCAATTATATTCTATAATTGATGGTTAGAGGTTATAAATAAAAGGTAGTATTTTTTTAAAATTGCTGTATAAATGACTGCTTTGGTGTACTACAACATTATCTTATTGTTATGCCAATCTACTTGGCATTTTTAGGTTAAATATTGGTATCTGTGCATAGTAACCCTCTGATATGGTATTTGTACTTCTTACTTACTTTTTACCTTTGATAGCATAGGTGTACATCTCCTGCTGTGGTGAATGCTAATTTACTCTTAGGATAGTTACCACAGGCTTATAACATACAGCTTGCTTCAGTTCAGAGGAGTTGCCCTAATTCCTCAGTGCTAAAGGTTTTTTTTTTTAAATCACAAATAAACATTGGGTTTTATCAAATTTATAAAACTATCTTGAGAAATGACCATTTTTCTTAATCTGTTTAAGATTTTTATGACTATACGTTTAAATAATATTAGCCTACATATTTCTTCTGTTCTTTTTGTCAGCTCTTGGAATCAGAGTTGTAGTGGTCTCAGAATGAATCAAGAGCTTCCTATCTCTTTCTCTGTTCTTATGTTGCTTATGTAATGTAACGACAATGTGTGTATCTGCCAACTAGGCTTTACACACAAAAGGCATCTGCCACACCCTTCCAAAACAGTACCACCAGTTAGAGATCATGTTCAAACATATGAACCTTGCCAGACGGTGGTAGTACACGCCTTTAATTGCAGCACTCGGGAGGCAGAGGCAGGTGGATCTCTGTGAGTTCGAGGCCAGCCTGGTCTACAGAGCGAGTTCCAGGACAGGCACCAAAACTACACGGAGAAACCCTATCTACAAAAAAAAAAAAAAAAAAAAAACAACAACACACACACATGAGCCTCTTCTTCTTCTTCCTTCTCCTCCTCCTCCTTGTTCTTCTTCTTCTTTTTGGCAGGGTTTCACTATGGCTAGCCTGGAACTTGCTGTGTAGACTAGACTGGCCTCTGTCTCCTGAGTGCTGGTATTAAAGGTCTATGCTTCCATATCTAGCCTGCACTTACTTTGAAATGGTTAGAGAACAAAATAGATATAAATATAGATGACTTCCAGTTACTAAATTATTACTTTCAGTCTTACTTTGTATCTCATCTAAGGCCAAGGGAGGGATTTTTCCGCTTTGCAAGTTGGCTCCATTAAGTTGGCTCTTTTCTTGGTCTCACTAGAGAGGAGGGAGAGAGAATGGAGGGAAGGAGGAGAGAAGTGGGGAGGGAGGTGGTTTGAATGAGAATGCCCCACAGGTTCATATAGTTAAATGTTGGGTCCTTAGTTAGTAGAACTGTTTGGGAAGGATTAGGTGGTGTGGCCTGGTTGGAAGAAGTATGTCACTAGGGGATTGGGTTTTGAGGTTTCAAAAGTTCATGCCAGGCCTAATATATATACCTGCTGCCTACAGATCAGGATGTAAAGCTCTCAACTACTCTGGCACCATGCCAATGTGTTTCCCCACTGTGATGATCATGAACTGAACTGTAAGCAAGCCTCCAATTAACTGTTTTCTTTTGTTAAGAGTTGCCTTGGTAACTGTGGCCCCTCACAGCAGTAGTTACCCCAACTAAGACAGAGAAGGAAAGAGTGTTGTGTGGCACTATTCCTGCGTCACTCAAAGCCCACTCCAGCATGGAAAGCTCATGAAAACTAGAAACCTAGAGTTCACTACACAGTCTACAGGCAGCTCAACAGGGTAGCCCTTGGAGCCAGCCCAGTGGGTCTGAGCCTCTTCGAGGCAGCTAGGCTCAGCTGATCTCAGTGTCTCCCCAACCCTTACAGCTTCTATATTCTTGGAGAAAGAAAGGACAGCGTGAGTCCAGTCAGTTTGAGAGACTTCCTAAGCTGCTGAGTTGTTTACTTCCTGAGCTTACAACCTTCCTGCAGGACGAACTATTTCACCTCCCTATGGAGCATCCAGTGTTTAAGGAGCTTTCCCCAAGGTGGAAGCTTTTATTTTTTTCCTGAAGAAATTGCTCCATGACAGAGATTAAGGCTGGAGGAAGGAATTTAGCTCTTTGTTACTAGTTACAAACCATATGGATAAGGATTAAGTTAGATCTTTATACAATATACAAAATTAAGCAAAACAGAATTTACAAACTTGAAGAGCTAAAAGAAATCTCTTAAAAGAAAGTCTTGTGTCTGAGTTTGACAATGATTACTGGATGTGTCAATAGCATGGCCAATGAAAGAAAAAATAAACTAGATTTCATCTAGATTAAACTGTTGAGAATCAAAAGACAGTACCAAGAGAATAAAACACAGCCCACAAAATGGAAGCAAATACTTGTTAATCATTTTTATCAGAGTATTAATATCCAGAGTTAATGAACTCCCAGAACTCAACAATTTTTTAAAATCCAGTTTAAAAAAACAGGCAAATAACTTGAAGCAACATTTCGCCAAAGATGATACACAAACATCCAATAAACATGTAAACTGATGCTTTACAACATTAATGCTCAAGGAAATGCAATTCAACACTGAGGGAAGATACCACTTCACAGTCATTAGACAGCTGCTACTCAGAAACAAAACCAGAACTGCTGGTGAAGATGAGTAGAAATGGGACCCTTCTCATAGCCAGTGGGAATGTAAAATGATAAACCATCATGGAAAATTGCTTGGACGTTAGAGAATTATTGTATGATGCAGTAATCCCACTTCTGGGTTTATAGCCAATGTGAGGAAATATTTGCACACCAGTGTTCATAGAGTCATTATCTACAGTGGTTAGAATTGGAAACCACGTGGTCTCAGTGTTCTATTTCCGTCAAGAGACACCATGACCACAGGAACTCTTATAAAGGAAATCATTTAATTGGGGCTGGTGTAGTAAGAGAGGAGGAGCGGGTGGGCCACAGTCCCGTCCCACCGGCACAGGGCCCCTTGTTCCGCTCAGCCTGGCTAGCTTAACTCCCGAAATAATTACACAGAAACTGTATTCATTTAAAACACTGCCTGGTCCATTATATCTTGCCTCTTCTTGGCTAACTCTCATATCTTGCCTTAACCCATATCTAGTAATCTGTGTATCACCACGGGCTTGTGGCTTACTGGGAATTTTCTAACCTATGTCCATCTCAGGCCAGAGATTCATTGCGGCTGCCTGTCTGTCCTTCTTCCCAGAACTCAGTTCTGTCTACTCTGCCCACCTAAGGGCTGCCCTATCAAAAGGCCAAGGCAGTCTCTTACTCAACCAATGAAAGCAACAGAAATACAGAAGGACCTCCTACACCATTTCCCTTTTTCTGTTTAAACAAAAAAGAAAGGCTTTAAAAAACAGTTATCAAGCAAGAATTACAGTTACAATATTTAGATCTATTTTATTTTTATCATAACAATGGAAAACTATAACTATCTATCTATTCTTCAACTCCATCAAAGACTCCAGAAGGATATAATATTACCTAAGTAAACAGGAAGTACATTGTAAGCAACTTCCAAAACTCTAGAAATGACAGAGACATCTTGTTGCCTGGAAAGTCACCCAAAGTTTTTCTGTACCATTGGGGCATCCATCTTCAGCCTACAAGCCCATAGTATCCAGACTTTTCCATGAAGCAGGAAATTTCAAAGACAGTTCAGTCACTTTTTTATGTGTCCTACAGAATGTCTCACAGACTCTTTCATGAATCAGGAACCCCAAAGGATCATCTCACCTTTAGGCAAGTTCAGCAGTCCTCTCTCTGCAGGTTCTTCATGTCCAGTTTATGCAACAATCCAGGCAAGAGCAGTTTCTTGCCCAAATGGCAAACCAACTCCATAAGGAGCCTCTTTGATGCCCATCTTCCTCTGAAGTAGATTGGTGCTGCCAGGAGCAGATGTGTCTCATTGTCATGAAAAGCCCTAAGTTATTAAAACATTTAAAATGCCATATTCTGTAGTCTTTGAGAGATATGAAGAAGGCCTATCTTAACTAAAATATATCTCTGTATATCTAGAAAATCTAACTAACATGACTACAAGCTTGATTATTATCGATAATTATCCATTAACAATATTAATTATTGTTAATTATTAATATTAATATTATTATTAATTAATTATCCAATAACTATATTTCCTAATTATACATTACATTTTTCTTTTTTTTAATTTTTTTTGGGGTTGTGTGATTTTTTTTGAGACAGGGTTTTTCTTTTTTTTTTAAAGAATTATTTATTTATTATGTACACAGTGTTCAACCTCCATGTATGCTTGCCACCAGATCTCCTTTCAGATGGTTACATTACATTTTTAAATGAACTACACAATCACAATACCTTAATCAAGATCAGAAATACATATACATATAACAAAATTGACCTTAAATTTATATCACTAAAGCAAAATCCAAACCAATGCAAATTATTCATATCTACATCATATCCCCCTTTAAATGTAAAAGAACATTTATAAACAATATTTGGGAATATGGGCATAGTTTTTTTTTTCTCCAAACTTCTTCCTGCTGTATGGGGGCGCTGTTAATCAGGTCTTTCATGGTGTTTCCTGTGTGCCAGGGTCATCTCAGTCGGTAGTTAAGTGAAGTAATTTTTTTGAAGATGTTCACGGTGACCTTTCAGGAGGGCGTGATCTATCATACCATATTGGTCTAGAAGGAATCCACAGGGTCTCATCCTCTGTGAAAACAAAAGAAGAACCTCTTTTCCAAAGCATCATTTCCTTGGACCCAAATTTTGAAGTCAAGATACCTTTAGAACATATATGCTGGTTTAGTTTGGCAGCCCATACAATGAAAATTCTCTCTGTACTTAGCTCCTTTACAGTCAAAAAATTTAAAGAAAACACAATAAAATACATAATCCAGACATTCTGTGAATTTTCCATTTTTACGTGGCTTTTTTTTTAATCTATAACTATCTGTACTCTGTCTCTTTAAAGACTTTACCCTTTTTTTAAAGCATTAATTTTATTTCATGACTCTCTATACTCTTTTTCTTTTCTCTCACAAGCCTACGTCCAACACTGTGACCCATTTAGAGGTCTTTTATGTCTGAATCTGTCCTATTGTGAATTTGTAATTCTTAACTATTCAGGAGCATTTCTTAAAATGTTAAGCACATATTAAAAACTTAAGTTGCGCCATGTAGTGGTAATATAGTACCGCCTGTTTCCTACCCAGTCTAAACCTTAACTGCGCTGTTATTATGATAATTACAATAGTTCCAGACTGAGATCAGCACAGTTCAGCATGGCGGAGCCGCTCCTGCTTCAGAGACATTTGGTGCCCCTGTGCCATGCACAGTTCCAGTCAGGCAGCAGTCCACATTGCCATCAAGCAAGCCATAGCACTTTACTCACAAAACACCATTCAAATTCTCTGTCTCCTGCAAGAGACACAGGTTGCGCTGGCAGAAAGCCGGCATTTTAAAACTGCTGCAGCTTTTTTACTGTTGCGACTGCTAAGTGAGGAAATTTTCTCTGCGGCACCCCGCTAGCAAACAGCAAAAACTCTGGCTTACAGTTTCAGAGGTTTAGTTCATTGTCATCATGGCAAGGAGCATGGCGGCATGCAAACAGACATGATACTGAAGAAGGAGCAGCTGAGAGTTCTACATCCACATTAGCAGGCAGCAGGAAGAGAGTGACACTAGACCTGACTTGGGCTTTTGGAACCTCAAAGCCCACCCCCAGTGACACACTTCCTCCAGCAAGGCCACACCTACTCCAAAAAGGCCACACCTCCTAATCCCTCTCAAGTAGTACCACTCCCTGATGATTAAGCATTCAAATAAATGAGCCTGTGAGGGCCATTCTTATTCAAACCACCACACACGTGAATGTCTACCAACACATGAATGGAAAATGAAATATTACTCAACTGTTTCTTAAACAGTGAAATTCTGGGACATGCTGCAACATGTTGAACCTTGAAAACTTTTTACCAAGTGAAATAAGCCAAACACACACACACATACACACACACACACACACACACCTAAACAACAACAACATGCAAGTGTGACAGCCTGTATTTGATGCCTAGAACCCAAGGAGAGAACCAACTCCAGAAAGTTGTCCTCAGACCTCCATATGCATGCTGTGGCATACATGATATGCTTGTACACACACATGCACAAAGTAAATGTATAAAATAGACAGCAGTGGTGGTGCACACCTTTAATCCCAGCACTCGGGAGGCAGAGGCAGGTGGAGCTCTGTGAGTTCAAGCCCCACTTGGTCTACAGAGCGAGTTCCAGGACAGCCAAGGCAACACAGAGAAACCCTGTCTCAGAAAATAAATAAATAAATAAAAATAATAGTTTTTACCAATTTTATTATTAAAAAATATGGGCCAGGTGGTGGTGGCATATGCTTTTAATTCCAGCACTCAGGAGACAGAGGCAGGCGGATCTCTGTGAATTCGAGTCTGGTCTAAAGCCAGTAAGTTCCAGGACAGGCTCCAAAGCTACACAGAGAAACCCTGTCTTGAAGAACCAAAAAAAAAAAAAAAAAAAAAGGAAAATCTATAGTTTTGTTTGTAATTCCTTTTCTGACTGAAGTTGCCTGAGAGAAGTTTTACCTTTTCTTGTATTTGGGGGGCAGAGGTTACTTGTTTGGTTTTTGTGTTTTTGGACACAGTCTCACTGTGTAGCTTTGGCTGGCCTTGAACTCTATATAGACCAGGCTGGCCTCAAACTCACAGAAATCAACCTTCCTCTGCCTCCTGAGTACTGGCATTAAAGGCATACATCACCACACCCAGCATCTTTTCTTTTTTTGTTCTTACTTTTATTATTCATATTTTACTTTATAGCATTGTGTTACAAAAGTATAATATAGGTTATTCTATACTATTTCTCATTTGAAAATATAATATTTGATAGTATGTATGTTGTCTTAGTTAGGATTTCTAGTGCTGTGAAGAGACACCATGACCATGACAACTCTTTTTTTGTTTTGTTTTGTTTTTCAAGACAGGGTTTCTCTGTATAGCTTTGGAGCCTGTCCTGGAACTAGCTCTTTTTTTTTTAAATATTTATTTATTTTTTATGTATACAATATTCTGTCTGTGTATATGCCTGCAGGCCAGAAGAGGGCACCAGACCTCATTACGGATGGTTGTGAGCCACCATGTGGTTGCCGGGAATTGAACTCAGGACCTTTGGAAGAGCAGGCAATGCTCTTAACCTCTGAGCCATCTCTCCAGCCCTGGAACTAGCTCTTGTAGGCCAGGCTGGCCTCGAACTCGATCATGACATCTCTTATAAAGAAAAACATTTAATTCTTGTGGCTCACAGTTATAGAGGTTTAGTCCATTATCATCCTGGCAGAACATGGCAGCGTGTAGGCAGACATGGTGTTGGAGTTCTATATCTTGATTTGCAGAAAACAGGAAGTGAGCTGTCTTCCACTTTGATCATAGTTTAAGAGTGACACTCTTCCTCCAATAGGACTACACCTACTCCAGCAAAGCCACACCTCTTAATATTGCCACTCCCTTTGGGGGCCATTTTCTTTCAAACCACCACATATCTGTATTTTTAACTAATACATCAGGTCAAATTTCACTATATGAGACATTTGTGGGGTGAAGAGAGGGTTCAGCAGTTCTTTGCTGCTCTTCTGGAGGACTTGACTTCAGTTGCCAGCATCCACCTGAGTTGGATCACAACTGCCTGTAACTCCAGCTCCAGGGAAGCCAACACCCTCTTTCAGTCTCCATGGAACTTGCACACATGTGGCACACACATACACATAAAAATATTTTGTAAGAAGAGAAAACCTGGGGCTGGAGAGATGGCTCATGGTTAAGAGCACTGCCTGCTCTTCCAGAGGTCCTGAGTTCAATTCCCAGCAACCACATGGTGACTCACAACCATCTGTAGTAAGATCTGGTGCCCTCTTCTGGCCTGCAGACAGAACACTGTATACATAATAAATAAATCTTTTTTAAAAAGAAAATAAAACCTTTTACCAACATTTGGGAGGCTGAGGAAGGAGGGTTGTGGGTTTGATGCTCACCTGTGTAGCACAAAGACTGTGTCAAAAGAAAAAAATACACTGAAGCTGGGAGTAATAGCACGTGCCTTTCAAACTGTGGAAGACCCTTGGGTTAGCCCAGAGGAGGGCGAGTCCTGAAGTGGATGTGGAGGAGTTAGCACTTAGGCAGTCTGGAAGGGCACCATGCAGGAATTCTTTGGACTGTGTTTGCAAGTAAACCTAAAGTTATTTCAAACTAGAAAGGTGCTATTTCATTTTTGAATTTATTTTTATTTTCTGTATATGAGTAGTTTACCTACATGTATGTATGTTCACCGTGTGCAAACCAATGCCTGTGGGAACCAGGAGAGAGATGTTTGATCCCTTGGAACTGGAGGTACAGATAGTGGTAAACTGGGAACCAAACCACTGAGCCATCTCTCCAGTTCCCATTAATTATTTATCTGTTTATTTTGAGACAGTATATCACTGTGTAGCCCTGACTGTTATGGAATTTGCTATGTAGACCAAGCTGACCTCAAGTTCACAGATACCCACCTACTTCTGCCTCCCACATTCCGGGCTTGAAGGCATGCGCCACCACACCCAGCAAGTATTTTTAATTATTTAATTTTTGTGGTTATGTGTGTGCACAGGTATGTACATGCCATTGTGTTCATGTAGAAATCAGAAGACAACGTATAGTTCTCTCCTACCATCATTTGGGTCCCAGGATCAAACTCAGGTTGCCAAGTTTAGCAACAAGTGCTTTTCTAAGTCAAGCCATCTAGTTGCCCAAACATACACACTTTTAACATTGTGTGTGCACGCGCGCCTTCCTGTTTGAAAACTGTCTTGCTCAGGCTAGTCTTCTACTTATGGTAATCCTGTTGCCTCAGTTTCTTGATGGCTGGGATTCCAAGTCTGTACCACCATGCCCAAATCTTCAGTATTTTTTTTAATAATTTCTTTATTGTTCTCAATTATATGTATGCTCCTGCATGTGAGTTATGTACACAAGTGCAGGTGCCCACAGAGGTCAGAGGTGTAAGATGTCCTTGGAACTGGAGTTACAGATGGTTGTGAGGCATCTGATTGATGTGAGCGCCAAGTGAACTCAGGTCCTCTGATGACCAGTATTATATATATTTAACTGCTGAGCCATCTCCCCAGCCCACCTCAGTATTTTCAACAGTGTAACTGGAGAGCACTCCTCTGTGCAAAGATTCAATGTATTATGTCATTCTCTACACCCAGGCTTTTATTGTGATGTATGATCCAAGAGATGATTCATTGACCACTAAGTATGAGATAAGAGTCAGAGATTAACGCTCTCAGCTCTAAATGGGTATCCCTGTCCCTATGTCTCTGAGACAGGAAGAACCCTCCAGGTGGATTATTAGTGCATACAGCCCCGTGTGCACTGCTCTCAGCCACTTGTTGCAGTTTCACGAACAGTGATCCCAGAGCCTTACTTGAAATAACACATTTCTCCCTTTTGTTTGTTTCCCTGTTTCTTCACAAAGACCCGAAGATGAGGTGTTTTTAAAGCAGCTTTCTAGTGCTTACTTGGTGGAAAAGGACTATGATGCTCCCCTTTTCTACAGAGAAAAAGGAAACAAAAAATTCCAAGAGAAGGAATACACAGGCGCCGCAGTGCTGTACTCTAAGGTAATGTGCGTCCAAGCCAGCAGTTGCGTAGGCGTGTTCTGCACAAGCTAGAAAATGGTGCTGAGTTTCATGGCCAGTGGGTTTGTGTTTTGTTTTTCATCTACATTGTTTGGATTTGGGGGGAAAATGATAGAATTTTGTTGTTGATTGGATTTTCAAACAAAAGATAGTTTATATATCCTGAATTTTGGAAGATTCTCTCTCTATTCCTTCAGACGTAAGCTTGTTGGCCCTTTGCCCTTCTTTACCAGGTGATAGTTCTCACTGTCACTTTTGTTTGAAGAACTGATAAAGTTTTAGCTTGATAGTCCTAATTTAGTGAACAGTTAGATGTTTTAACTAGCCACATGCTATCTTACAACCATAATAACTTAGGCTGAGCATGGTGGTACTTGCCTTTAATTTCAGTGCTCAGGAAGCAGAGGCAGGTGGATCTCTATGAGTTCAAGACTAGCATGTTCTGCATATAAGCTCCAGGCCAGGCTCAGCTATGTAGTGAGATCATGTCTCAGTAAAATAAACAACCAGAATGACTTAAATAAAGTCAAAAAAGAAAACAAGTGGATTTGCTGTAGCCCAACTAAACTAGGTTTCATTGGTTATAATTGGTTGTTTTACTCTTTTACTTTTGGGGGCCCACCACCCAGCTCCCCAAAAGATGTACAGAGACTTTTTCTTATTTATGAATGCTCAGCCTTAGCTTGGCTTTTTTCTAGTCAGCTTTTTTTTAATGTTTTTTTTTTTAATGTACATTGGTGTTTTGCCTGTTTGTATATCTGTGTGAGAGAGTGGGATCCCTTGGAACTAGAGTGACAGCACTGAGCTGCCATGTGGATGCTAGGAATTGAACCTGCATCCTCTGCAAGAGGAGCCAGTGCTCTTAACTGCTGAGCCATCTCTCCAGCCCCAGCCAGCTTTTCATTTTTGTTGTTGTTTTGTTTCGTTTTTTTTTAATATTTATTTATTATGTATACAATATTCTGTCTGCGTGTATGCCTGCAGGCCAGAAGAGGGAACCAGACCTCATTACAGATGGTTGTGAGCCACCATGTAGTTGCTGGGAATTGAACTCAGGACCTTTGGAAGAGCAGGCAATGCTCTTAACCGCTGAGCCATCCCTCCAGCCCTGTTTTGTTTTTTTGAGACAAAGTTTTTCTGTAGCTTTGGAGCCTGTTCTGGAGCTTGCTCTGTAAACCAGGCTGGCCTCAAACTCATAGAGATCCACCTGCCTCTGCCTTCCAAATTCTGGGTTTAAAGGCATGTGCCGCCACCACCTGTAGCGCCTGCAATATGGGCCGGTATGCGAGCCAGGAACTAGGCTGGAGATTTAAAAACACACGCACACAGACAGAGACGTGGGACAAGGTCATCCTTGAAACAAGAATGCCAACTTTATTGTGCTTTAGGGAAGCTTATATAGGGATCCTTAACTGATAGCCACGCCCCAGCTCTTGGTATTTCCAGCTGTAAAACCCACCAGAATTTGCTCCCCTGCCGTCAGGAACTCATGAGGGTCTTATGCTCAGAGCAGCTGCAGACACAGGTAGACAAGTTGTTTCACTCCAACAGGCAAAGGTCTGAGGAGGGCAAAGAAAGTCAAGGGGTCAGGGGTCTGCGGCCTCCAACAACTACCCAGACCCTAGCCAACTTTTCTTAACTTATATTATCCTATCTACCTTTTGCCTCTGGGCTTTTATCTTTCTCTATACTGTATATCCTTCCTTTACTTCTTACTCCATGCTTTCTTGTGTAGCTTGCCCTGATACCCTTCTCTCCTTCTTTTACTCCCCTGATACTCTTCTCTCCTTCTTTTACTCCCCTGATATCCTTCTCTTCTTCTTTTACTCCCCATCTTCTCTTCCGAGATTTCTCCTATTTATTCTCTCTGCCTGCCATCCCCACTCACTTACCCTTTCTCCTGACTAGCTATTGGCCATTCTACTCTTGATCAGACTAATCAGGTATTTTAGACAGGAAAAGTAACACAGCTTCACAGAGTTAAACAAACACATCTTTAACTAATATTTCTCAACAGTTGGTCATCAGTTAACATGTTTTGTTTTGTTTTGTTTTTCTTTTTTGAGGCAGGATTTCTCTGTGTAGCCCTGGCTGTCCTGGAACTCACTTCGTAAACCAGGCTGACCTTGAACTCACAGAGATCTGCTTGTGTGTGTAATAACTTCCTGGTCCATCAGTTAACATATTACTATTAGTGGCAGGCAATAGATACTTTACATTACACTAAACATGTCCAAGCTATGTTTATTAATTATTATTTTATGTGTATGTGTTTTTGCCTACATGTATGTCTGTGTACCATGTACATGCTTGGTGCCTGAGGAGGCCAGAAAAGGGCATCAGATCCCCTGGAACTAGAATGAGTTACAGACTGTTATGAGCCACCATGTGGGTTCTGGGAATCAAACCCATGTCCTCTGTAAGTGCAGCCAGTGTTCTTAACTGCTGAGCCATCTCTCTGCCCCCACCAAGCTAGATTTTGAAGTAGAATCATGGCTTTTAACATTGTATTACTCTCACTGACCTGTTTCCATGGTGAAATTGAGTTTGAAATTTATGTCCTGGCTATGCTGAAGCATGCATGGGCAGCCCATATTTGGTTTCATGGTCTAAGTTGATGACACCAGATCTCATTACAGACACTTGTGAACCACCATGCAGCTACTGAGAATTAAACTCAGGACCTTTGAAAGAGCAGGCGGTGCTCGTAAGCACTGAGCCATCTCTCCAACCCTATTTGCCACTTCTTGTCTATCAGCCTTTAGGAGTCTTGCTGCTGCCATGCATGTGTGTGCACATGTGGTACGTATGAGTGTGGAGAATGGGCATCTGTTCATTCATTTGTTTCCATGGTACCCTGAGAAAATTCCTTCTGCTGCTTTTTCAGAGATCTGTCTGGGCTTAAAGCAAGACTACGTCAGACTCTTGATCTGTGATCATATATAGTAAAAGAATGGGGTGAGCCTAGCATGTTGGCATAGTCCTGTGTTTCAGAGAGGGAGGAAGATCAAGAGTAGAAGGCCAGTATTAGATTTATAACAAGTTTGAGGCTAGCCTGAACTGTATGAGTCCCTTTCTTAAGAGGGGTGAAAAGAATGTAAGGGGTGAAAGTGAGGTATAGCTCCATGTTACACCACTTGCCAACATGCATGAAGCCCAAGGTTTGATTCCTGGCACTGGAAGTGGGGTATTGTATTCCTCCTGCACCTTTAAAAAGTCAATATTCAACACTTGGAATTAGTTTTCCAAAAACTATCAAAGCTTCAATAGCCACTCTACAAACATATAAAAGCCCTACTTTATAATGGTGTAAAGTATTTGGCTTCAGTTTTATGCCTTTACATCCTAAACGTGATCCTATGGAAAGTTGTCCAAGGAAAACAGGTAAACTAAGAAAGGAGAGACTGGAGAGATGCTTAGAGCTCAAGAGCACAAAACCCTCTTCTGGCTGTCACAGACACCCACACTCACACATGCACATAACTTTAAAAATAAAATACAACTTTTAAAATGAGCTCTAGAATGAGTTTGACATCAGCCTAGGCTATATGAGACCCTGTCTCAAGAAGGAAAAAGATGAAGGTTTGCTGGATGGAGAGGGAGATGCACTTCCTATTTCATGAAGCTGGTATTTTGGTGATTATGGTGCTTTGCAATTTTATAGAGAGCTGCTGTTTTCTTTCTTTTTAAAGTAATGCTTGTTGTTATGGTCCGTAAAAGTAATAAATGTTACTTTGGAAAATATAGAGAAGTATAAAGAGTAAAAAAAAAGTCATAACCAGTGATAAGTACTGTTAACATTTCTGCTTATACCCAGCCAGCCAGCCTTTCTCCTGTGAGAATGGATTTTTCTTTTACAAAATTGGGATAATGCTGCACTTACTGTTTTGTAACCTGCTCTTTTCCTTCAACAATTTATTGTACCCATTTTCTCATGGTATTAAATTTTCTGCTCTAAGTAATTTTCCATAGCTAACTCAGTGTTCTATTACAGAGAAGAAATGTACTTAATTTAACATCTAATATTGGCATATTATTTGACATTATGATGCTATACTAAGCATCTCTCTGTATAAATATTTATGTACAACTGATTTCTGTTTAGGATGAATTAGTAGAAGGGTAAAGCACTGGGTCAAAGGGAACATTTTCAAGCCTTTGATGCTGATGCTGAATTGTTGTCCAAGAAAGAACTGGTTAACATCCATTCTGACAGAATATGAGAATTTATTTCTCCACATCGTAAGCAACATTGGTTATTATTATATATTAATTTTTGTTAGTATTATACTTTTATTTTGGGGATAGGAAATATGTTCATATAGTTACATTTTAAAAGTTGCAAGAATACTGGACTGGAGAGATGGCTCTGGGGTTAAGAGCACTGACTGCTCTTTTAGAGGACCCAGGTTCAATTCCCAAAGCAGCTCACAACTGTCTGTAATTCCAAGATCTGACACTCTCACACAGACATACATGCAGGCAAAACACCAATGCACATAAAACAAAAATAAATTATTTTTAAAAAGTCTCAAGAATATACAGTATGGTTTCTTTTTCTGTCCCCTAATCTAACCTCATTTCTATCCCCGCAAGCTAGCCTTGTTAAATATACTGTATATAAAGCATATATAGGGGAATAAAAACAGCCCAGTATCGTGGCATTAATCTCCAGTTACTTGAGAACTGAAGCAGGAAAATCATGAATCCAGGAGCCAAGGCTAGTCTGCGCAGCATAGTAGCCCAAGCTGGCCTCAAACTCTCGTGCAGCTAAGCCTCATCCTCCTGCCGGCATTTCCCAAGTGTTGGAATTACAGGTGTGCACCACCATGCCCCATGCTCAGCTCATTCACTTTTTTCAGTATAAAAGAATGAGCTTCACTGTGCCACCTTCATCATATAGATGTGTGTATATATGTATATATACGTGTGTGTGTGTGTGTGTGTGTAGTGTATCACTGTGCCCTGTTCACCACTCACTGTCCTCTTCTGTCCCTCTTCTTTTCCTTTGCTGGTCCTGTCCCCTCAAGCCCTCAAGTATCACCCACCCACCCCTTTTACTTTTGCATGGTGCTAGGAAAGTCATGGGTCTTCATGAATTCTAGGCAGGAGTTGTACCACTGAGCTATATTGCTAGCCCCTCTTCATCTTTTTTCAGATCCTAGCCCTTAAAAAATTAAGAGCCAAGTGATGGTGGTACATGTCTTTGATCCCAGCACTTGGGAGGCAGAAGCAGGTGGATCTCTGAGTTCAAGGCCAGCCTGGTCTGCGTGGCAAGTTCTAGGACACCCAGGGATACACAGAGAGACCCCGCTCAAAAAAACCAAGAAAAAAATAAAGAAATAAAAATAGAACTGACCTGGGCATGGTAATCATACCTGTAATCCCTGCCCTTAGGAATTAGAGGCAGAAGGATCAAGAATTTGAGGTTGGGGCTGGAGAGATGGCTCACCAGTTAAAAGTATGTACTGCTTTTACAGAGGACATGACTTTGGCTCCCAACACCTTCCTGTAACTCCAGCTCCAACAGATCCTCGGACACTGCACTCAAATGTATACACATTCACATTTTATTTTTTCAATTATTATCATTTATTTATTTACTTTACTTATTTATTTATTTTGGTTTTTCAAGACAGGTTTTCTGTGTAGCTCTGGAGCCTGTCCTGGAACTTGCTCTGTAGACCAGGCTGGCCTTGAACCCACAGAGATTCACCTGCCTCTGCTGGGATTAAAGGCATGCTCCACCAACGCTCAGCTGCACATAATTTTTTTATTATCATTTTAAGAGCTCTAGGTGAGCCAATGAGATGGCTCAGTGGGTAGAGGCAGTTATGTAAAGGCCTGGATGACCTGAGTTCAGTCTTCAGATTTTTGTAAGATAACAGAAGCAAACCAACCCATGAGAGCTGTCCTTTGACCTCAATGCATATGCCATGGTATGAGTGCAGGTACACACATGTACACGCATAAATGCAAAAAAATATAGTTGAGAGGACTGGAGAGATGGCTCAGTGGTTAAGAGCATTGCCTGCTCTTCCAAAGGTCCTGAGTTCAATTCCCGGCAACCACATGGTGGCTCACAGCCATCTGTAATGAGGTCTGGTTCCCTCTTCTGGCCTGCATACATACACACAGACAGAATATTGTATACAAAATAAATATTTAAAAAATATATATATAGCTGGGCATTGGTGGTGCACACCTTTAAGCCCAGCACTTGGCAGGCAGATTTCTGAGTTCAAGGCCAGCCTGGTCTACAGATCAGGTTCCAGGACAGCTAGGGCTGCACAGAGAAACCCTGTCTGAAGAAACTATATATATAGTGTGGATCTTTGAGTTTAAGGCGAGCCTGGTCTATATAGCAAGTTCCAGGACACCCAGGGCCACACAGAGAGAACCTACTCCAAAAAGAAAAAAAGAAAGAAAGAAAGCAAAAAGAAAGAAAATAGGACTAAACTGGGCAGAAATCATACCTGTAATCCCTGCCCTTAGGAGGGATGTGTGTGTGTGTGTGTGTGTGTGTGTGTGTGTGTGTGTGTGTGTGTGTGTGTGTGTGTACATAGATCAGTTATAATGGTTACCTAGAATTCATGAAGCTCTGGTTTTTTGGATTTTTTGTTTGTTTGTTTGGTTGGTTGGTTTTTCGAGACAGGGTTTCTCTGTAGCTTTGGAGCCTGTCGTGGAACTAGCTCCTGTAGACCATGCTGGCCTCGAACTCACAAAGATCCGCCTGCCTCTGCCTCCCGAATGTTGGGATTAAAGGCGTGCCCACCACCACCCAGCTGAAGCTCTGGCTTTTAAACCTAGCATTTTACCCCCAAATATTTACTATATATCACTAAATTGTATCGCTAGTTATCAAACTAGCTTATACTACCACTCACAACATAGTGAGAGTGCCCATTATCCCACTCCTTTGTCAAGTGGTCTGTTCTTGGCTTTATTTTTCTTAGACAAACTGATGGGCGAAAAAGTATTTCAGCTAGCCTAGAAGTCACAGAGAGCCGCCTGCCTCTGCATCCCAAGTGGTATACACCTTTAATCCCAGTGCTAGTCTACATAGTGAGTTTCAGGACCGCCAGGCCTGCATAAAGAAACCTTGTCTCAAAAAAAAACCAAACAAAAAACAGAGTCATTTGTATGTCCCATAAGAACTGTTGGTATCATTTGCGTATTTTTATTGAATTATCAGTTGACTTGTTATTTACCTTTTGAAACTTGTTGAATTAAAAAAGTTAGCTCTTTGTTTATAATACGAGTTACATTCAGCCTAATGTTTACATTTTGATATTGCCTTGATTTGTTTATATTGTAAAGAATACATATGCATATAAGAGATGATACATGCGCTGGAGAGATGGCTCAGTGGTTAAGAGCACTGGCTGCTCTTCCAGAGGTCTTGAGTTCAATTCCCAGCAAGCACATGGTGGCTCACAACCATCTGTAATGAGATCTGGCGTCCTCTTCTGGCGTGCAGGCATACATGGAGGCAGAATGTTGTATACATAAGAAATAAATAATCTTTAAAAAAAAAGAGATGATACAGTCATATATATTCATGTGTGTATATGTGTGTATGTATGTATATATCATAATACTGGTAATGGAACTCAGAGCTTACCATATGGTAGGCAAGCACCTTGCCACTAAACTCTATCTCCAACCCTTATGGACTCAATCCTTTTATGATTTCTAGAGTTTTGTTCTTGTGGTTTTACTTTTTCTTTCTTTCTGTTTTTTTTTTTTTTTTTTTTTTTTTGGACTGGGTTTCATGTGGCTAGGCATAACCTCAAACTTTGTAGCAGAAATTGGCTTTGAACTTCCAATCCTCCTTCCTCCACTTCCCAAGTACTGGGATTTAGGCATGTGCCACCATACCCAACAACATCTGGGTATTGGGTATTATTGTTGTAGAAAGGGAATCCTCCAACAATTACTTTTGGACTCTTCATAGTTCCTTCCAGAGTTATTACACTTTCGTTTGTTACATTAAGAGTTTGGTCCATTTACACCGGACCTGGTGGCACAGGCCTGTAATCCCAGCTACTTGGGAAGTTGAGGCAGTGTGGTCATAAACTCAAAGTTAGCCTGGGTGACAGTGAGTTCAATCAGCCTAGATAAACTGATAGATGTGGCAGAAGCTATGTCTGATGCTACAGTATACAGTGTTGAATCTTTATTTTTCTCATTGATCTTCAGAGATTGGCTAAAAGGTAAAAAGTGAAAGAGGGGGCTGGAGAGATGGCTCAGTGGTTAAGAGCACTGACTGCTCTTCCGGAGGACCCAGGTTCAATTAATTCCCAGCAACCACATGGCAACTCACAACTGTCTGAAGATCCAGTTGCAGGGGATCTGACACCTTCACACCAATGCACATAAAATAAAGTTAAATAAACCATAAATAATATTTTTAAAAAATGAAAGAGAAATAGCTGGAACAGGAAGAGTCAGTAATTTTATTTTACAGTTCCATTCAGTCATTAGTAGTAGATCCCTCATTTTCAGAAAAGATTAGAAACACTTCTTCCTGTTTGTTCCTTTGACCAGCTCATTATTTTTCAGGGAGTATCGCATTCAAGGCCTAACACTGAGGATATTTCACTGTGCTATGCCAACCGCTCTGCAGCCCTCTTCCATCTGGGTCAGTATGAAGTGAGTATTGAGTTACCTGGTGTCCTGCCTATGTCCTATCTGCTTCTACTGCACACACTGAAATTAGTTAGCTTGGAAACACTAACATCCACCAAACTCATCCTTTCTTCTGACTCATGTCACCTCTCACAGGTGACCATGAAGAATAGTGTTAGTTGACAAGAAAAAGCTATGGCACTGTCCACAGGCCATGAGATATGTGTGTGTGTGTGTGTGTGTGTGTGTGTGTGTGTGTGTGTGTGTGTGTGTGTGTAAAGTTTGAATTTGGGGCAGCTTTAGCTGTGCTTTCAGCTTCGGAAAAAGCATCCCAGTTTACCATGTTAAATTGGCATTGTAGGGGCTGGAGAGATGGCTCAGCGGTTAAGAGCATTGCCTGCTCTTCCAAAGGTCCTGAGTTCAATTCCCAGCAACTACATGGTGGCTTAAAACCATCTGTAATGAGGTCTGGTGCCCTCTTCTGGCCTGCAGACATATATGTAGACAGAATATTGTATACATAACAAATAAATAAATATTAAAAAAAAGAATTGCTTTAAAAAATAAATAAATAAATTGGCATTGTACAGGAATCAGCAGCCATATTGGCCTAGGCACATTAAACTTAATTTTTCCATTTATACATATGTAATGCACTGAATTAAATATTCAGTCTTATCTACATGAGTTTGACTACAAAAAATAACAAAATATTCTCTAAATAATAAAAAAAGATCCAAGAATCTGTCTCTGGGTCCTATGGAAGAAAGACTGGACTCCTAAGGACAGGTTTAGAAGAACATGGGAAGCATTTATCCCTTTATCAGCTTCCTATATTGATTGTCTGTTTTACTTCTAATAATGATTACCATTTATTGGACACATCCATGAGTTCCTTTTATCATTAAGATATATTACTTTATCTCATCCTTAAAATGACCTGTTGATGTATCATCTCTTTCAGATGAAAAAACAAAAGACATTACAAAACTTAACTTGCTTGCATAAGATCACACCTAACTTCTTACTCATTCGTAGTGAGTTTGGCTTCAAAGTATACTTGAAGGGGGAAGGGAAGAGGGAAGAAATGTCAGGAAGCAGAATGGAGGGTGTAATTTAAGCCCTAAGCTCTCAGTTGAAATTGTCCATTATTGTGACCCTTTACGTGCCTGGGGTTTTTCAGTTTTCAGTACATAGGGGAAAGTAGAAACTGAGAGTCATTCCGGAATTCCTCTTTGTTTTCAGGCATGTCTTAAAGACATAGTGAGAGCAGGTATGCATGGGTATCCTGAAAGACTGCAACCCAAGATGATGCTGCGTAAAACAGAGTGCCTGGTGAACCTCGGGAGACTGAAGGAGGCGAGGCAAACCATCACTGATCTTGAAAGCAGCCTCGCTGCCAAGCCAACACTGGTGCCTTCGTCTCATCAGGTTCTGCAGAGGAGCCTCCATCACCTGAAAATGAAGATCCAAGAGAAGGAGAGTCTCCCAGAAACCTTCCCAGCAGCTCTCACCAGAGCCTTTGAGGATATGGCCCTGGGGGAAGAGAACAAACAGATTTCTGGGGCATCACTGTCTGTCGGCTTACACATGGACCCTTTGAAAGGCCGCCATCTAGTTGCCACAAAAGACATTCTCCCAGGAGAACTCCTGGTGAAGGAAGATGCTTTTGTAAGTGTCCTTAACCCAGGAGAAATGCCACCACTGCACCATGGCCTAGAGAACAAGTGGGATACCAGAGTTACCAATGGAGACCTCTACTGTCACCAATGTCTGAAGCACACTTTGGCCACAGTACCCTGTAGCGGGTGCAGCTATGCCAGGTATTGCAGCCAGGAATGTATGCAGGAGGCATGGGAGTGCTACCATAGCACAGAATGTCCTCTAGGGGGGCTGCTTCTTGTGCTTGGGGTCTTCTGCCATGTTGCCCTGAGGATGACTCTGTTAACCAGATTTGAAGATGTTGACAGAGTTGTAAGGATGCTTTGTGATGAGACTGGTGACAAAGATATCTGTTTACCTGAAAACAAGTATCTGGTCAAGACATTTAGGTGCACAAATCAGAGGGAGAGTGAAGAGAACAGCAAACTAGGTGAAACCCCAGTTCCTGGATGCACTGTCAATGGCAAGTATGAAAGTAATTATAATGCTGTCTTCAGCCTTTTGCCTCATACTGAAAAACATAGCCCGGAACACAAATTCATCTGCGCCATCAGTGTCTCTGCCCTGTGCAGGCAGCTCAAAACAGCCAGTGTGCAGGCCCAAACCATGAGCTTAAAGTCCTCCAAGTGGAAAGCAGTGTCCCCAGGATTGTGTGCAGATTTGACTATTTGGGGACTAGCCATGTTACGACACATGCTGCAGCTGCAGTGCAATGCTCAGGCGATAACCTCCATACGGCACACAGGTAAGACAAAAACCTGCTTTTGGCCTTACGTTACTGGTTTTTCTAGAGCTAATGTTTAAGGAGAAAAGAACTACAAAGGAAGACTGGTATCAAACAAATCAGTTACCCAAAAGGAAAACACAGCTCTCTTGTATTATCATTCTACCATCAAGAAGCTTTGTGTGCACTTCTGTAATCCCAGAGCTTGGGAGATGGAGACAGAATGATTAGGAGTTCAAGACAGCCTCAGCTATATAGCAGGTTTGAGCTTGGTCTGGGCTACATGAGACCCTGTCTCTTAAAAACTTAAGGAGCCAGAGCCAGGTGACGATGGTGGTGTGTGCCTTTAATGCCAGCAGTTAGGAGACAGAGGCAAGCAAATTTCTGAGTTCAAGGCCAGCCTGGTCTGCAGAGTTCCAGGAAAGCCAGGGCTATACAAAGAAACAACTGTCTCAAAAACAAACAAAAACTTAAGGAGCCAGAGCCGGGCAATGGTGGCACACACCTTTAATCCCAGCACTCGAGAGACAGAGGCAGGTGGATCTCTGAATTCAAGACCAGCCTGGTGTTTATAGCAAGATCCCCACCAGCCAAGGCTACATAGTGATATCCTGTCTCAAAATTAAATGTTAATTAACTAATTAAAATTTTAAAACTAAAATATTTTTAGACTTTTATTTATTTTCTGTGTGGTATACATGTCACAGCCGCAGGTGTCAGTTCTCTCCTACCATGTTTGTCTTGGGGATCAAACTCAGGTGGTCAGGCTTGGCAGCAAGAGCCATTTCCAATGTTTTTATTGAGTGATCTTCATGTTATCAAAAAATGCCTTTGAAAGCTTGGGGAGATGGCTCGTGGGTGATGCACTTGCTGTACAGCATGAGGCCTGGAGTTCAGATCCCTAGCACCCAGGCAGATGCTGAGCAGGCATGATGGCAGCCTGCCTGTGATTCCAGCACAATGAGATAAACGGGATCCCTGGAGCAAGCTAGCTAACCAGATTAGCCAGATTGGTAGTTCTGGATTTAAGGGAGAGACCCAGGCTCAGTGTGTATGATGGAGACTGAGTGGTCGAGGGAAATAATTGACATCAGTTCCTGACCTCTATGGGCATGCTCACACCCACACCCACCCACAGATGTGCACTAACACCACACAAATACCTGCAAGGGAAGAGAAAAGAAAGTGCTGTTTAAGTTCTTTTGTTTGCTTATTTTGTTTCTTTTTTTTTTTTCCGGAGTGTGGTGGCACAGTCCTTTAATACCAACATTTGGGAGGCAGAGGCAGAAGGCTCTTTGTGAATTGGAGGTCAGCCTGGTCTACATAGCAAGCTCCAAGACAGCCAGGACTATATAGAGACCCTGCCTCAATCTAACAAACAAGCAAAAAGATTTATATGTATGAGTGTTTTGTGTATGTCTATGCACCACATGTGTGCCTGGTATCTGTGGAGGTTAGATCAGAGGGCATCAGATCCCCTGGAACTGGAGTTACGGACACTTAAGAAGCACTGTGTGGTACTGGGAATCAAACCCAAGTCCTCTGGAAGAGCAGCAAGTACCTTAACCACTGCGCCATCTCCGAATCTCCTTTCTAGGTAATCTGTTAAGTGAGGGGAAAGTAGATAAGAAACCTAGGATTTATTGACAGATTAACACTCTGTTAGCCTAACTAACCTATGGAAGCTTACTCTTCAGCCTTCTCATGTGGTGTTGTCCAAATTTTGTTTTCTTTTTCATGTATATGTCTACAGATTTTAATTCAGCTGCCAAATTATGCAGTATGTAGGCATTCTTTGGGACATGTATCTTTTCCCCATCTTAAAGCAATGGAATTTGAAAACTAGTGTTTATCTGGCCCATGGTCCTATAAAATCCCATCTCAAGTTAGTCTGTTTTCTTCTATTCCTCTTTGAGCCACTGCTATAGAAACATCCAGGTCTAGGCCAGGAAGATGACTCCACCAGTAATGGTGCTGGTTTCTCAGCCTGAGGACCTCGGTTGTTTCGCTTTGGTTTGGTTTTTGGTTTTACGAGACAGAGTTTCTCTGTGTAGTCCTGGCTGTTCTGGGACTTACTCTGTAGACCACACTGACCTCAGAGTCCGGTCCATCTGCTTTTGCCTCCTAAGTGTTGGGATTAAAGGCGTGCACCACCACCTGGCTAAAATAAAATATGGAACACTTCAAAATTGCATGTTATCCCTGCACAGGGGCTGTGCTGATCTTCTCTGTATTGTTCTAATTTTAGTATATGTGCTGCCGAAGCGAGTGTGAAGACCTGAGTTGTAGCCTCGGTACCTGTGTGGTAGAAGGAGAAAACCAGCTCCTCTCACCCTCATGTACATCATGACGTGCGCCCCACACCACACAGAATACATAAACATTGGGGTACCCAAAATCTCTGCAATATAAGTGGTTGCTACTTTATTTTTTGAGGTTCTCTGTGTTCTTAAATTAAGAACACTATTCACATAGTGGACAGAATGCTGGTAGTTTTTGAAACTGTGATTGTGAAATTGTGAATTGAAATTTTTTAAATCATTCATTCTAGGGGAAGAAGTTTTTAAACTTTTGTGTGTGAGAAAGACAGACAGGCTGTGTGAAGGCTGCAGCATGTGTGCACAGGTTAGGAGACAGCTCTTCAGGAGTTGAATTTCTCCTGCCTCTCGTTTCTGCCCCTATACTTCATACATTAAACTTCTATTTCTACCTCTTATTTTACCCTAAGCATGCTGAGTTTACAGATTCCAGCACATTAGCATAGGCACCAGGATCAAGCTAAGGGCATCTAGCATCTGGCTTACATGGCAGACTCTTTACCCCCTGAGTCATCTTGCTAGCCCCAGAATATGTATTTTCACAAAGCAAAAGATAATCGATGACCATGAGTCTGTCAGCCTGGCGGTGGTGGCTCACGCCTTTAATCCTAGCACTAGAGAGGCAGAGACAGGTGAATCTCTGTGAGTTCAAGGCCAGCCTAGTCTACAGAGCAAATTCCAGGACAATCAGGGCAGTTACACAAGAGAAACCCTGTCTTAAAAAAACCAAAAAAAAAAAAAAAAAGCAAACAGCAGAACTCAAAAGTAAGATACATAATAAGTAGGGCAGTGGTGGCGCACGCCTTTAATCCCAGCACTCGGGAGGCAGAGGCAGGCGGATCTTTGTTATTTCGAGACCAGCCTGGTCTACAAGAGCTAGTTCCAGGACAGGCTCCAAAGCTACAGAGAAACCCTGTCTCGAAAAACCAAAATAAATAAAAGCATTTTATTTTTATAAAGGAGACTTTCCATACTGAAATATATTATCAGTGTTAACTCTCAGAAACAGAGATTATATCTATAAAACAAAAATGGCTAAGTGTACAAGAAGAAGCTTGGCAAAACTCCTTTGCTGTAAGAAAATTTAGTATGCCATTCTGACTTTGACTGGGCAAATATATTAAGGATCTAGAAACCAAGATTACATAATAACCTGGGGATTTGGTGGATGTATCTATCAAAATTTGTATCCCGTAGATCAGAAGTCACAAACTTTGTGTGAAGCACCAGATGGTATAAACATTTTAGGGTTTGCAGGCCATATACTCTGTTACAACTGTGCGCCTCTGCCTTGTAGCCTGAAACAGCTGTGGTAACGCATAGGCACAAGTGAGCCTGCCCTGATTTCATTTCAAGCTCATTATAGACACTGAAATCTAAATTTTTGTAATTTTCCACACTCAGAATTATTCTGGGTTTATTTTCAATTACTTAAACATTAAAAGCAAACAAAGAAATAAAAAAAAACAGCTGTGAAGATTGTTCAGTGGGCCATATAAGTGTGAGAACCTGAGTTCAGATCAGGACCCACCTAAAGCTGGGTGGAGTGAGCCATCTGTAACTTCAGTGATCCTATAACTAGAGAGGAGGCAGAGGCAGGAGAACCCCTGAAAGCTCATGGGTCAGTTGGCTTGGCATACACAGCAAAGAACAGCAAAAAGACCCTGTTTCAGGTCTGTCTTAGTTAGGGTTATTAATGCTGTGAAGAGACACCATGACCACAGCAACTCTTATAAAGAAAATATTTAATTTTGGTAGCTCACTTACAGTTTCAGAGGGTCAGTCCTTTATCACCATGGTGGACAGCATGGTGGCATGCAGGCAGACATGGTACTGGAGCTGGGATTTCTACATCTTACAGGCTACAGGCAGTCAACTGACTGACTGACTGAGCAGTATCCTGAGCATAGGAAACCTCAAAGCCTGCCCCCACAGTGACACACTTCCTCCATCAAGGCCATCGCACCCCAACAAAGCCACACCTCCTAATAGTGCCACTCCTTATAAGATGATGGGGGCCAGTTACATTCAAACTACCACAAGATAGACGATGAAGACTGATGCAGAAGTTGTCCTCTGACCTCCATACACACGTGTACACTCACACGTGTACACTCATACCCATATGCAGACAAAACTGCATAAGCACAAGCACACATACAGAGTGAAAACCATTACAGTCTATACAAAAATAGGCAACAGATAGGAATTAGCCCACAGGCTGCAGTTTAAAGATTCTTGATAAATTCAAAGATCTGGCAAACCTAACAGTCTCTGGATAGGGGTTGGGGACGTGACTTGGTAACATTCTCTAGCTAAGAAATTTTACCAGAAAAATCGCTCAATGAGCAGTGTGTGCTGTACAGTGTGAGGACCTAAATTCAGATCTGAAACACTTACATAAAAAGCTGGGTATAGCAAAAGCATGCTTCTATAATCCCACCACTAGGAGGCAGAGGCAAGCAGATCTTTGTGAGTTCGAGACCAGCCTGATCTACAGAGTGAGTTCCAGGACAAGCTCCAAAGCTACACAGAGAAACCCTGACTTGAAAAACTGGATAGATAGAGAGACAGACAGACAGACAGTAATAAGGTGGAATACAACCAAGGAAGACATCCTCGCTCAGCCTCTGGGCCCAACAAGCATACTTATAGGTACACGCATGCGTGCATTTCAAAGAATTCTCTAGTCAGGCCTGGTAGTGCAGGCTCTGTATTCCCAGTTACTAAAAAAATGCGTCAATGGTTAAAAGCACTGGCTGCTTTTCTGGTTTGATTCCCAGCACCCACATGGTGACTCACAACTGTCTGTAACTCAGGGGGATCTAACACTGTCTTCTGGCCTCTGTGAACACCAAGAATACACATTTTTGTGCACAGACAAAAAAACCAAGGGAAACACTCATGCAGATAAAAATAAATACATTAAAACTAAAAAAGAAGCAGCAGCTACTGCTGCTGAGTGAGGAGGATCGTGAGCCCAAGACCTGCCTAAACTAGAGGGAATTCAAGGGCAGCCTGAACAGGTCAGTGAGCCCCTGTCTCAGGAGTGGAAAAAGGGCTGGAGATATGTCTCAGTGGTAAGACTAACCCAGCACATGTGAGGCCCTGAACTCAGTCTCTAGTGTGAGGGTGGGAGAGAGAGGACATCTGTCTGTCTGGGGAGGAAAACTTCCACAGAAAGATTAACACCTTCAGCCAGGCATCGTGACACATACCTGTAATCTGAGCACTCAGGAAGCTGAGGCAGGCTTGTAACAAATTAACACTAGACACTAGTTCAGCTACTTGGGAGGTTTAGACAGGATCATTTGAGCCTAGGAGCTCCAGGCCAGCCTGGACAACATAATAAGTCCCTGCTTCATATTTTTAAAAATTATGTAATTTTAGGATGCTAAATTTAAGAATGTTACATAGACAAAGCTTTTAGAAAATACAAATTGCCTTAATTGTTCTAGAAGTAGAAAAACACTTTGTTAAAAAACAAACAAACAAACAAAAACAGTAATTCCAAAGAGTCAGATTATCAAAATAGTTCTGTAAGGATCTGAAGAGATAGCTCAGTGGTCCCAAGTTTGATTCCTAGCCATCCCCATGGTGGCTCATAGCTACCTGTAACTCCCGTCCCAGGTGATCCATACCCTCTTCTGACCTCTGTGGATACTGCATGCACACAGTGCACAGACATACATGCACTGAACAGGACTGACATGGAAGTTGTGAGTTCACATGACCCAGAGGGTATAGCTTTGAGATTTATTTGTTTTATGTGCATGGGTATTTTGCCTACACATACGCGAGTAGAGGTCAGAGGATAACTTCCAAAAAAATTGTTTTAATTATATTTTTAAAATGAGGAGCCTCTAGGAACTGGACAGATGGCTCATTGGTAAGATGCTTACTGCGAAGCAGGAGGACCTGAGTTCGGATCCCCAGCACCCATGGAAAGCCAGGTGATGTGTGTGTACTGGTGATGTGTGTCTGTACTCCCAGGGTGGAGAAGCAGGCAGATGTCTGGAACTCACTGGCTAGTGAGCCTAGCCCTCATCAGTGAACCCTGCATTCAGACAAAAATCTGTCTGATAAAATAAGCTGGGACTGGCAAGATGGCCCTGGGGGTAAAAGTACTTGCCTGACCACCTCTTATCCCTGGTGGTTATGTGAGGTAGACGGACAGGACTGATTCCCACGTGTACCATGGCACATGTGCACCCGTACTCTCATACATGATAGTAATAAAAAAAAAAAGAAAGAAATTTGAGACCATTCAGTGAAGGCACCCAACATCAGCCTTCAGACTCCACATGCACGCCTGTTCACCTGTGCTCCATATCCACACATCAAAAAGTCTGTACATCTTCAGTGATGGACGTGCTGGCAGCACACTGATAATCCCAATATTTGGGAGAATGAAGCAGAAGGACTACAAACTCAAAGCCAGTGTAGGATATATAACAAGACCTTCTCTCAAAAAATAAACAAGGCATGGTAGTGCTTGCCTTTAAACCCAGCCTTTGAGACAGAGACAAGTGGATCTCTGTGAGTTTGAGGCCAGCCTGGTCTACGTATTGAATTACAAAGTATCCGAGGCTATCCAGTAAGACCTTGTCTCAAAGAGAAATAATTTTTAAAAATAAAAGTGAAGAGCTTCTGGATAGCTGAACATGTGGCATCTCTGGGTAGTAGACACCCAGAGAGAGCCGAAGTGTGGATCTCCTTCCCCCATCATCTCTTCCCTTCATTTATGCCTTTTGTCTTCTGTTATATGCTCTGTAAACATGTTTAGCAGAGTCTGATGAATTGCTAAGAAAATTCCATAGCCTTTGCTCTCTTCAGTGACAGCACATTGGAGGACAACTCCCACAGTTAGAAAGCAGAAAGCAGGCTCACTAGGGCCCTGCTTATCATAGCCCCCAGGAACCAAGCTGACTACTGCAAGATTGATGCAGACCATGGAAGAGGAATACAGTGAGCATGATGTCTGCCAAAAACAAAGCAAAACAAAAAAAAAAAAACAAACCAGATAGTCTACAAGGAAAGATGTAAAACATTTCTTTCTTTTTTTTTTTTTTTAAGAAAAAAAAGGGTTTATTTATAGTTTGGCAAATGAGAGAAAGATGTTTAGTTTCTCTGTCTTCTCTCTGTCAATGTTGCAGTTCTATAGAAAAGATGAAACAAAGATCAGTTTGTGTTAGATCAGCTGTGAGATTGGTTACCTGATTCTTTGATGGGGAAAAGGATACCCAGGTTGTTTCATTTCTCTGTTACAGATACACTTTTTCAATTTTTTAAAAACTTCATTTTATTTATTATTGGTGTGTGTGTGTTTGTATGATATGTGTGTTTGGGTTTGCACATATCATGGAGCACATGTGGACACAAGAGGACAACTTTGTGGAGTTGATTCTCTCCTTCTTCTTTTTTTTTTTTTTTTTTTTTTAAAT